>CM070037.1:6111071-6130841 GCA_036250615.1 Ptychadena robeensis | reverse complement strand
ATGTATTGTACAGCGCTGCGTAATATGTTGGCGCTATATAAATAAATGATGATAATAATGTCATGGGTGACCCACACGCCTCCCTGGCCGTCATCTACGAGGACCCGTGTGTCCGCCATTCCACAGACCGCCCTGAGGGAGCACACAGAGACCACTCGAAAAAAAACGTGGTTGAGCGTGTTTTCTGAGCTGTGCTGCAATGGCCAAAAAAATAATGCGGTTGGTGCGGTTATACCGCGGGTGAAACACAAACGCAGTGGAGCATAGGCCTAAGGACCTTTATACACTGTATGCATTTCTGCATGTATATAAGAATAGATGCGTTTTGCACATACGCATCTGCGTTATTAACCTCCTGGGCGTTATGCCCGAAGCCAGTACGGGAGCAGTTTGATCTTGGATCAAACTGTGCCCATTTCGGGATTGGGCACAATCGCCTGCATTGTTTTTTTCGCTGCAGGCTCACAGAGTCTTCGCTGTCATCTGTGATGCCGAAGGGGGCTGCACTATAGACCCCCATGTTAATTGAGGGGGCATCACCTTTCCCCGCACACACCGCCGGAATCAATAAGAGAGCGGGGAATCAGGAGCGAGGTTAATGAAAGCTTAAAAATGCATGGGGAAACCCAGTTTTTCTAAAACGCACCATGTATAAAGTCAAAGGGCCCTTAGACATAAACCACAAGACGGCACAGGAAATATCTACTTAGCCGAGGGAGATCAGTCTACCATTTCCCTTCCATATTACTGACTAACACTGTTTTCTTCCAACAAGGTCAATTTTACTAAAGACAGTGTTGTGATCCAAAAAAGGTACAAACTGTGTAAATTTGTGTATTACTGTAAATACTGTAAAGTGCTACATATAGTTGGTGTATGTCCCTTTAAGGGGTACACTTGTTGTTTATCAGTTACTGGAACCTTTCTTGCCTGGACAGGGATAATGGTTTTTCCCCTGTTTTGGCTCTTTGCTCTAATGCAGTGTTTTTCAACCACTGTTCCGTGGCACACTAGTGTGCCGCGGGATGTTGCCTGGTGTGCCGTGGGTTTTTGACCCCATCCTCGGCCCTCCTATCTAGCTGCCTCTTATAGTATAAGTCTTATACTATAAGAGGCAGCTAGATAGGAGGGCTAAGCAACCGCATCCTCACAGAGCTGGTCCGTGTATAACACGGATCGGCTGTATAAGTCCCACAGACCAGGGGCGGTGTTTTTGCTCTGCTGGTATGCATCTGCGTTCCAGCGGGGCACCTGCTGATGACGTACTTCTGGCGGGGACCGGAAGTGCGCCGCGATTATGCGTATCGTCGGTGCCCTCCGATTTTTTTCATGAAACAAGTGTGCCTTTGCCCAAAAAAGGTTGAAAAATACTGCTCTAATGTAACAATCCTATTCTGCCTAACTACAGGCCTTAAGCCAGACCCTTCTTAGGTTATAAATATTAGGTCCTAAAACACTCTGGGCTTTTCTGATGATGCTTCCCTGATGAGGTAAGGGTGACTCCCTGACTGGACTGCCCTTCTTCATTTGGGTGAGAGCCCACAGCACCCCTGTCCACCTGTCTCAGCAGCTGGTAGCAACGTTCTGCAATGCAGAATGCCTATGCTTGATCCCCATCTCTGCTTTCTGGAGTTGGTGAAGACTGTACATAGCCCTTAATAAACTGTACATAGCCCCTACCAGCTGCATGGACCTTTGTTTTATTGGTGTGTGAGCGGTGTTTGGTGTGTGAACAGAGGACATCCGTCTGAAACAAACTGGTCATAGAAGTTTCTGCACTACTATGTAAACCATGATGCTACACTATTACATCCTGCAACCTGTTACATGTCCCGGTGTGACCACTGTGCTCGGTCCTGGTGTGACCATTGTTCTGAGTCCTGGTGTGACCATTGTACTCAGTCTTGGTGTTACCATTGTATTCAGTCCTGATGTGATTGTACTCATTCCCGTTTCTGGTTGTGTTTGGTCCTGGTATTAACATTGCGATTGGTCCTGGTGTTACCATTGTGCGTGGTCCTGGTGTTACCATTGTTCTTAATCCTTGCCAACTATTATTTTTCCTGTCCTTGCCTGACTAGGATCCTATATCAGGTTGGTATCCTCACTGTTTTTGCACAAGGGTTCAGCTGAACCCACACATGGTAGCCCCTGCTAGTCGCGGGGGTGTTGTTTGTACATCCTCATCATCAGACTTATGTGTTTGCAGCATGGTCTTTTGCAAAGCTGTCAGTTTTCCTGTCTTTTTCTCTGACTTAAGTATCTGTTCCCTCACTGCTCGTCTAAGCTTCCTTGATATAGGCTTTGGTTTTGAAGCTGGATTACCAGAAGATGGTTTAACCGCCCTAGCGGTCAGGAGGGCAGCATCTCGTCCAGCGCTGCTACTGCTACCATAGCACTGGACGAGATGGCGCCGTCCAGTACACATCGGGGATCCGGCAGCGCATACTTACAGTTCTGCGCTGTCCCGGTGTCCCCGATGTGACATGCTGCCAGCATGCCTCCTTCTCTCCTCTCCCTCCCCCCCCCTCCGAGTAACGTGATGACGTCACATCGGGGAGGCGGTGGGAAATTCAAAAGTACAGTGCATGAAATCAGTTTTCTATGTAGAAAACTGATTTCAATGTGCATCTATGTACTAAATCTCACCAGAATATAAAGTCTCTGGTGCCCCAGATGTGCCCATATGCAGTAACCCTCTCTTCCCTGGTGTGATTTTACCACATCCATCACACCAGGTTAGAGAGGGTTAACTGCAAATGGGCACATCTGGGGCACCAGAGACTTTATTTGGGCAAGATTTAGTACATAGCAGCATAGCTTTGTGCCCTGATTTTTGTGTTTTCTTATTAAATTTATTAAAAAATATTTTTTTTATTTTACATAATTGTTTGTTTCAAACATTATTATATTCAGGATGTCTATTAGACCCTTGTACGGACATATTTTGGAAAGTTACAGGCCTACAACATAAAGAAAAATGTACTATTGAAGTCTATGGTGCACTTTTGGTATAGAAATCTGGACCTCAGCAGTGCGCTAGGGAGGTTAAAGGAGGCGCCCATCTTTTGGTAATATTCATTTTTGGAAGAACATAGTTTTGGCAAATGAAACAAAATCAACACATTTCATGACTCTTAAACTAGGCATACACTGTTCGATTTCAGCATTCGATTGACTTAAAACGATCAAAGTTTACATCGATCAAACTTAAATCGTGTCATGGTTGGATAATGTTTAAAACATCGATTGAATAGTGATCGGACGTGTTGGAAAATTTTGGTTGGTTGTACAACGATCAAACTAAAATTGTAGCATTTGATTTGTTGGTCATGTGGATTGTATTCAATGTGCACATTTATATTTGACTCTTTCCTGTGTTTTTTTTATCAAAACTATATCGTTGATAAAGTCATATTCCAATTGAACCCTCCATGTGGTACTACTTTGAATTCGATTACGATAGATGTTCGATGAAAAGATCAAGGTCTACAATCAAAGATTGATTGTGCTAAAATCAAACCATGAATGCCTAGCTTTAGGTCACTTCTTCAGGATGAACAATTTAGGTGGTCTCTGTCTCCTGTGTGAATTGTCATCACTCTCCTCCAAGCATTGTCAAAATAGCCTCCTGGAGCTGTTGGTTGGATGTAAACTGCTCTCACCCTCCCTAGTTGCTTTAGATGTTCTCAATAGCATTGAGGTCAGGGGAGGATGGGGGCCACATGATGAGTTTCTCTCTTTTCATGCCAATGATGCAGAGGTATTCCTTGCAGCATGAGATGGGGCATTGGCTGGCATAAAGATGTTTTTTTACGGAGAGCTTCTTTTTTACCATGAAAGAAAGTGGTCAGTCACAAACTCTGCATAATCACACCTTCAGGGATTCTGAAGAAGCCGACATGCTTGCTCCTCATGTTTTAGGCTGAAGACAATGCTCAGCCACCGCCTTGCTGACCTTACATAAGTGGTACGCAGCTACACAAGTGGAATAAAAACTAGCTATGCGTAGCTGCTTTATTTTTACTATGCGGATTTGCGTACTAACAATAAGGAGGTATTACAGGTCTGGGTGACCGCAGCCATAGGGAAGCCAATATGGTAGAGAATCACAGACAGCTGTAGAGGGAAGAGATCTGCAGCATGCAGGACCCCCATCTGCCTGTCGCATCTTCCAAATGTTTTAGAAAGAAGCAAGTGTTCACTGGTTCATCTTGTGGCTAGAGTTCATATTGCAGGGGGATTTTTTGCAAATGAAATAAATCTGGAACACGTCAAATAGCTGTACAAACAACTTCACTTTATCATGTATACACTACTGTAAAAGTTAAGTTTTCAAAAGTAGTAGTATCAGACAGGATAGTGGTAATGTTAGACTAGTGCAAATGGCAGAATCAGCCACAATACCCCCATCAGAATGTAAACAAACAAAAGAAGGGATTCTAAAAATATTTTTTTTAGATTACTCAAATTCTTTCTTTTTTATTGTTAAATGTATAAAATTTATGTCAAGGGTGTTGCAGGTCTGGGGGTTGAAAGTCAGAGTAGACATATGCAAGGGTAAAATCTGACAAGAGCACTGTGTGACAGCTGGAATATAACTATTAACCTCCCTAGCGGTCATGATGAGCCCAGCTTGTCCAGAGTTTGTGTGAGGAGCAAACTCTGGATGAGCTGGGCTGCCATTAAAGCTGCATATCAAGCCACAGCATTTATGGGGTTGTGCAATGACCATGACGCGGAAGGGGGCGGGGGTGAGCGGCGCCATAGACCTCCATGTTAATGGAGGGGCGTCGGCTTTCTAGCCCTCCAAAGCCGGCGTCATTCATGACACCGGCTGTGTGGAGAGCGGAGGGTGGAAATGGCAGGCAGTGTATCTTGTACACTGCCCCGATTGCCCGTACCGTGCTGTTAAAAACAGCGTGCTACGGGCAGTGGGCTAGGGAGGGTAAAGGTTGACATTTGGACTGCAGGTAGTCTCAGGGGTTAGTTACTTACCCAGGAAATTTCAGGGTTGCACTACTGAGGTATGAGATATGGGGGTTCACAATGTTGTACTGTGAGACTTATATTTGACCCAAAGCCAGCTTGTGACCTGTGAATGGAGACAGCTAATCAGAGGCTCAATCAGGGACAGAAAGGTCCATCTGCAGCAGAATCTACCATTCAAATAAATCTACCAATACAAAGGAACCACAATCATAAATAGACTGCCCTCCCCCAACCCCGGTCAGTCTTTTGTGTTTCCTCCTCCAGAGAGAAACTCCTGGAACCCTTACAGGTGGTATTTTCCTCTTGGGATACTTCCTGGTCCCTGTGGGGGTAGAAGACTCAGATTTCTTTGAAATTGGTGCAATTGACTGGATTTCGCTGCCTCTTGCCTTGCAGGAGTCCTGCTGCATCCTTTCTTTTTACAGTCCTCTGAGCTCAGTGGGGTGTTTGGGGGAGGATCCCCCTACAGAAGACGTGGTGGCATCTCTGGGTAATAAAGACAGGGTTGAGCACCGGACAAGTTACAGCCTAGGAAAGGGGCAGATTCTCTCCAGTCAAAGGGGAAATTTCAGCAACCTTTTTGCTACCACGGCCAATACCAAGACAACCCTTTACTTCTCCCTCACAAAGGATATATTGACGTAAGCCCTGGATGTATTGACTCAGTCCTGGAGTTTTTTTTTTTTGTTATGCCTTCCCCTCAATCAACCTTCTACCTCTGGTTCTCTGGAAATTTAGGAGCACACCACCCTCATCCTAGTTGCTCCACACTGGATGAAGAGATCATGGTTCTCAGAACTGCTCCAATGGACAATCAGTTCATTGTTTCTTCCCGAACCAACGATCTCAGGGACCATTAATATGCTGAGGGGGAAAAGTCTCAAAACTGTAAGCCTGGCTTCTGTGGAATAACATTTAGTTCAGAAGGGGCTCTGTGGTAGAGTGATCAATACTATAATTTCCAGCGATAGGCCTATCACCAAATAAATTCAGGATGTTTCAGCTTTTCTTGAATTTCTCCTAGATTGTATGGATCTGGGGTTGCCACTTACTACACTAGTGCAAGTGGCAGCTCTCAGTGTGTTTACCCTCTTGCCAAAGATCCCCTAGTCCCCAGGTTCCTTAAGGGTGTTGCCAGATCTCAGCCTGTACCCTCCATACCTGTCCCAAATAGGAGATCTTCTTAGTTCTTAATGCCTTCATTAAACTTCACTAAAGGCCTACCTTGTCCATTACAAACCATTCTACCAGAGTATCAGATGCTTCCTGGGCAGAATGTGTGGGTTCCTTTCCTGAGCAGTTATATTGGGCAGCAACTGGGTCATCCTATTCCACCTTCTGCAGACATTACCGCAGGGATCTTCTATCTGCCTAGTCGCTTGGGAGAAAGGACCTTGGATCTGTGCCCCCATGCTAGGCTGGTTAGTGCACAATTATCCTCTCGTGTTCTGTCCTGAAAAGACCTTTTAAAAAATCTCACCGGTAACTCTAGCGATCAACACTGCACTTGATACCTTAGCCAACTGGTTGGTTATCTAGCTGATTATTTATGTTGGACATTGGCTCTGCTCATAGCTACTCAAAGAATTGCACGATTCTTTGATGTCTCTTTTATTACTTTCTTTGCTTTGTGACTTAAAGCTTTTATTTTTTGTATTGTAAAAAAATAATTTGTCTTGGAAATTGTAACAAAAACATTGCAAAGTCTCTGAACATAACAATTTCTAAATGTTCTTTGTTTCTTCATTTCTAACATAAATTCTCCGCACAATCTGTAAAACAAAAAAAAAGGGTTAGCCTGTGTGAACTTTATAGTGTTTAAGAAAGCTTGCTTTGTAAATAAAACTTTTACCGCACTCTGAACATAAATAGGCTCACCTGTGTGAATTATGTGGTGTTTACGAAGGGCTGATTTTTCACCAAAACATTTCCCGCACACTGAACATGAATAAGGCTTCTCTCCTGTATGACATCGCAGGTGCCTATTAAGGCTTCCAATATCATTGAAACATTTCCCACATTCTGAGCATGGATAGGGCCGTTCACCTGTGTGAATTCTCTGATGTCTATCAAGATCACATTTCCTATTAAAACATTTTCCACATTCTGAGCATGGATAGGGCCGTTCACCTGTGTGAATCCTCTGATGTCTATCAAGATCACATTTCTTATTAAAACATTTCCCACACTCTAAACATGAGTGAAGGCACTCTGCCATATGAATCCTTTGATGGTTAATAAGTGATGCCTTTACAGGGTAACATTTCCCACATTCTAAACATGAAAAGGGACGTTCACCTGTGTGAATTCTGTGGTGTTTATGAAGAGCGGATTTTTCACAAAAACATTTGCCGCACTCTGAACATGAATAAGGCTTCTCACCTGTGTGACATAGCAAGTGCCTTTTAAGGTTTGCTTTCAAAGTGAAATATTTACCACATTCTGAACATGAATAGGGACGTTCACCAGTGTGAATTCTCTGATGTCTCAAAAGAACTTCTTTCCTATTAAAACATTTTCCACACACTGAGCATGAAAAGGGTTTTTGTCCAGTGTGGACCATCTGGTGTCTAACAAGTCCTTCATTTCCAAGAAAAGATTTCCCGCACTCTGAACATGAATAGCGACGATCACCGGTGTGACTTCTTTGGTGCCTAAGAAAATTTGCTTTCAAGTGAAAACATTTCCCACATTCGGTACATGAAAAAGGACGTTCGCCTGTGTGAACCCTCTGATGGTTTAGTAGATTCCTTTTGCAAGTGAATGTCTTACTGCACACTGAGCATGAAAAAGGCCGTTCACCTGTATGAATCCTCTTGTGGTTTAGTAAATTTCTTCTGCTAGTGAATGTCTTTCTGCACACTGAGCATGACAATGAACGCTCTCCTGTGTGGCTTGAAGAAGATACCTGAGAAACAGATGGGTCTGTTGATCTGTTTTTTCCATAAGATCCTGGAGAGGTGTCTGGAGGAACAATATGTGATGGATTGGAGGGGGCCTCAGGATTTGAAGGTTGCGTTGAACTGTCCACATGGTCAGGTCTATAATGTGTATTTATAGTTATGGGATTCATTCCTGCAGAATGTTGTGTGATGTCATTAGAATGTTGAACTAAAATAAGATTTCCCTTAGAGACATTCCAGGTACAGCATTCATCTGTTGGGAAATGGTTTTTTTATAATTAGCTTTATAAAATTTCTTCACAACTTGTATTCAAAAGTCATATGTTGGACTAGCACCACATTTCTCATAGCTCGTCCATAATATAAACTATGAAAACATTCCAGATAAAGGATGCAATACATCCAAACCACACTGAGAACCACTATTCATCTATTGCCACCAACACTATTACTGTGATAAAGGATATGGACCTTCCACCACCTCATTTTATATGAACCACTCATATGGTGTACAGCATCTACCCCTCATTTGTTGGGAACATGACATTATATTGAGGAATGGAGATGGACCTCTCATATGGTGTACAGTATCTCCTCCTCATTTGTTGGGAACATGACATTATATTGAGGAATGGAGATGGATCTGTCATGTGGTGTACAGTATCTCCTCCTCATTTGTTTAGGACATGACATTATATTGAGGAATGGAGATGGATCTGTCATATGGTGTACAGCATCTCCTCCTCCTTTGTTGGGGACATGACATTATATTGAGGAATGGAGGTGGGCCTTTATTACTGTGGTTAAAAATCTGCTCAGAAAGGACTGGCTTATTCTTATGCATATCCGTAGGGATTTTGTTTATCTGAAAAACATGTTGCCAAGATATATTGAATATTTATATTTTCTATAGACAAACTGGGTGGGTGCGGGAGGCTTGATGGACATTTAGTTGTATCATTGCATTAGGCACTTACTTATGTTCTCATGTAGAGAGGATTCTTCTGGTTTGACCTCCAGAACCATTTCACTTTCCTCCATTGACTGATTAGATAATAAAACAAGACAGAAAGATAATAAAATGCATTAAAAGAAGAATATAATAAAATAGTAATCTAAAATTACAATAGTTGAACAGCCCAGTACTATCTACCTGATCATGGTGGTGTGTATGGTTGTAATCATCTAGCACGAAATTCTGGGAATACAGATGACAACCCTCCTCTATGGACTGCAGATCACCTCTTACCGATGTCTCTTCTTCTTTCATTTTAACATGCATAATTTCTGACACTTGATCATGGCTTATGTAGTTGTCATCTTCCTGTTTGGAATCCTGGGAATCCAGAGGACGGGGCCATCTCTCTGGTGGGTTCATGTTACTGAATCTATCTGTAGGAAACACACACATGGACTGAATACATTGTGTCTATGTGTTTCAGGTGATGGGAGGTCTAAGGGGACCCTCCATACTGCTCTCTCCTTTACAAAAAAAGTCTCTTACCAGGTGATGTGAGGGGCGGCTAATCCTCCATCATGACAATGTCCTTGTAGATATTCTTGTGTTCTTCAAAATGCTGTCACATCTCCATGGAGAAATAGACAGAGACATCCTGACACCTTCTGGGAACCTGACACACAAAATGGTACAGTAACCATCCACACACATCCTGCGTCTATTACTGGATAATGTCCCACAATTCCTGGCACCCCTCACCTCTCTAATCCTTAACCAATCATCTTTTCAGTGACCTCCAGAAACTTGGCAATAATATATCTTATTACTTCCTCTGCTGCCAGTCCCAGCAATGTCTCCTCTACACTTCCTCCACAATCACCTCACAGATGACACTTCCATGTCTGGGAAGGTTCTCATTCATCCTGATCATGGTATATGGAGGATGAGGACAGACATGACGGGGTTACTGGGTGTAATATACAATAATATTGTATTACCTCTTTTGCCAGCAATCTGTTTACCTTTCATCACAAAAGCTTATTTTCACTTCCTATTGGAACCCGACATCACTTCCTTTTTAAAACAGGTATCACTTCCGTGTTTTTCAGGGGATCGTTATTGCCATGGAATCCATTCAAGCAGCAGAAGCTGAGGCACGGTTAACCCCTCGATGTCTCCCAGGACAAGACACCAAACTGCAGCGTCTTCCCCTCATGATTTCCCTACATGTCAGGAAACAGATCCACCATCTCATCATAGGTGACCCACGCGCCTCTCTGGCCGTCACCTACCAGGACTCGTGTGTCGTCATTCCACAGACCCCCCCTGAGGGAGCACACAGCGACCACCTAAACACAAACCACAGAAATCCAACATAAACTTCCATGACATACAACCGTCACACTGAGACATACACCGCGAGCAGAGACAACACAGAACAACGGGAGGAAATAGGTGCTAAACTGAGGGAGGGGATCAGCAAACATCAATATTACTGACACGTTTCCTACCAACAAAGTGAATTTTACATTACATCTTGCAACCTGTTCAATGTCGCAGTGTGACCATTGTACACGGTCCTGGTGTGACCATTGTACACGGTCCTGGTGTGACCATTGTACACGGTCCTGGTGTGACCATTGTACTCGGTCCTGGTGTGACCATTGTACTCTGTCCTGGTGTGACCATTGTATTCGGTCCTGGTTAGTGATGGGCGAACATCGGCCAGGACTGTCCGCGAACGGGCGGGTCGGACTTCTAAAGACGTCCGCCGTCCGCGGACAGATTCGAATTTGAATCGGAAAAACCGGATGTGACGTCAGTGACACCATATCCGGTCCCTGGAACGCATAGTTCCTGGTTCCGGGAGCCGGATGTGACGTCACTGATGTCACTTCCTGCTCCGACCCGGTTTTTTCACTAGGAGACCGGCTTTATGCCTGGATTCTTCCTCCGGCACGATCACACAGGTTGTGATCCTGCCGGAGGAAGAATAGAGATCATTTTCTCGCTGGTCGAACACCCGCACTGCTCGCCGGAGAGAAGATGGGCGAACATCCATGTTCGCCGCGGACAGTTCGGCCATCACTAGTCCTGGTGTTACCATTGTACTCGGTCCTGGTGTGACCATTGTACTCCTTCCTGGTGTGACCATTGTACTCGGTCCTGGTGTGACCATTGTACTCCTTCCTGGTATGACCATTGTGCTCAGTGCTGATGTGACCATTTTACTCAGTCCTAGTGTGGCCATTTTACTCCTCCCGTTTCTGGTGTGACCATTGCGCTCAGTCCTGGTGTGACCATTGTACTTGGCCCTGGTGTGACCATTGTACCCGGTCCTGGTGTGACCTTTGTACTCGGTCCTGGTGTGACCATTGTAACCATGTTTAACCCTGTGGCTCCCACTAAACACCTCTACATGCTCCAGTGGCAGGTGGACTTGACCTCCTCAGTGTCTAGGCCTGGGAATTGATCTGCACCAAAGTTTCTAAATGTTCCCCTGAAGAAGAATGCCTATAATGCAATGGTACGTACAAGAAAAATACATATTTGCCTCAAGCTTATCCCTCGTGCATCTACGGTTTCCCCCAAAATGGGACTATGTTCCACAATTGGTGGACTTGCCAAGTGACAATTTTGTTCTTAACAATATTTCTGGCATACCCTTCACAAGAAACAAGTTACCCTCAAATGGGGACCTTTGGCACTTGTTTACAACCACACAGTATTTTGTAAAAAAGTTCATCTTTATTATTCATAGTTGAAAACAGAATTAAAAACAAATGAACAAAATACAAAACATGATCGAGATGTGTGCTTTGTCAGAATATCTTTATGTTTCGCCCTTCCAAACCTCCTCACTAGAGATGGTCGAAAGTTCAAAATCAAAGAACGAAATTCCAATTTTTAAAAATTTTACTTGATTTTGAACTTAATTTATGCAAAAACTATTTGTGTCAGAGCCATACTTTTTTTTGTAGTATACCCCCCAACTCTTCTCTACATCTCCAGCAAGTTTGGTGATGATACCATGTTCAGGGGCTTTGCAATTAACTCAAAACTGTCGAAATGGTCGAATTTTTTAAAAGAAATTCGACCATATCTACTCCTCACAACAAAACAAAGCCTCTACAAAAGACATACATCGAAAAAAAAAATAATTATAACCATTAAAACTGTACTAAACCCTGATATGTCCTATATTGAATTCCAGTTTTGACCAATGGCAAAATGACCTACCGGTCTTGTAGGTATGAACTATTCCCTGTAACTAAAGCAGGGGTTCTGTGCAACAAAGTGTGGACCCGATGAGGGGAGTGAGGGCGAGGGGCCCGCAGGTTTAGCAGCAGACGCCGCAACAGGATGAACTTCAAAAGCAGAGTCAGAGAGGTCTAGGAGGCCAAAACAGGCCAACAAACAACAAATCCCTGTTGGTTCATATATATTGTCATATAGGACTTTGCATTAAGTGACTAAACAAGGAGGAATTTTAATAATTAAGATTTATACCTTACTAGGCTGCTGAATGTTTGTAGCTCCTTTTCATAGAAGCAGTTGAATAGAATATCTGCACGGTTAAAAACACAGGGACAGGTGTTCATCCAACAGTCTGAATCTCCCACCCCTCCATCTTCCACCTAATATTCAGCCTGGGATCCAATGGGAGGGAGGGACCTGGACAAGCTCATTCCCGGTGTTGCCATGCCTTCCACCGACCCCTTGGTGAGGACAGTCAGTGAGTGTGCAGGTGTTAGTGTGGGTAATGAGTGATCAAAGTAATGACATCTTCTAATCCCTCTTTTCCCACATCTTCTAATATTATGGAAGTTGATGTAGTGGTTAAGGTAAAAAGGCATAGTTCATTGAATGGGACCATGTATTGTTAGATTCTAAACAACAATGTCATTCCCTCAGTCAGAGCATTGAAGATGGGTTGTGGCTGGGTCTTCCAACATGACAAGGACCTGAAGCAAACGCCCAGGATAACCAAGGAGTGGCTCTGTGAGAAGTATATCAAGGTTCTGGAGTGGCCTAGCCAATCGTCAGACCTAAATCCAATAGAAAATCTTCAGAGGGAGCTGAATCTCTGCTCAGCGACAGCCCAGAAACCTGACAGATCTAGAGGAGATCCATGTGGAGGAGTGCGCCAAAATCCCTGTTGCAGTGTGTGCAAACCTGGTCAAGAACTACAGGAAACATATGACCTCTGTAATTGCAAACATAGGCTTCTGGACCAAATAAAAACATATTTTCTGGGGTTCAGATACGTATGTGCAGCAGTGCAATACAAATACATTCTTTACAAATCATACGATGCAATTTTTTTTAATGCCGTCTCTCACAGTGGAAATGCACCTTCAATGTGAATATCAGATACCTTCATGATTTATAAGTGGGAGAACTTGCAAACTTGCAGGCTGTTCAAATGTTCCTCACTGTATATGTTACATTGTCTCCTAAAGTAAATAATTATTTATTTTTCCATGAAGAATACAGCACAGGGGGGAATCACTTAAAATGACACCGGAGACTCAGAGGGGGGATTACCATTTATTTTGATTGCCACCTCTGATCTCCCCTGTCCAGATTTACAGTACTGTATCTTCAGAGGTGCCTTATATTTCAGCGTGAGGCAAAAATTTAAGGGATCCTTATTTTCAGGGAATCGGTATAAATAAACATGGTTTATAAAAATGAATGGTGTAGCATATTAGCCCTAGGCTCCACTATCCGTAAAACCCAGGGCAGTGGAGTCAGAGACATTTTTGGGTACCTGGAGTCGGAAAAAATGGAACCGACTCCTACTAAATTTAAATGGGAAATAAAAATAAAGTTCAAATGTCCCAATTAAGTCATAATGAACGACTTCTCTGCTATAAGAATAAATGCGTGCAGTGCGTAACATTACAGCGCCCACTGTGACCTTAGCCTAAAGGCCCCCACACACGTAGCGAGTGGGGGCCGACAGACCAGCTCAGATGAGCTCTAGAGTGCAGTGTGATGATCCCTTTGTTTGCCGGCTGTTACCTTCAATGAAGACGCCGGTCTTCATTGAAACTAACAGCATCAGCCAGAGAACATCGGACATGTCCGTTCTCTGGCTGGCCGAGCTGTGGGGCGACAGCGACCTGTCGCCCCATGTGGGCTCCCCCGATCGGTGGCCGATTTTATGGCAGCCTTAACTCTCGCTGATGATGAAGTAAATGATTTTTGCCAGGCTAGAGACGCTTGTATAAGTGAAGGGAATGGATCGCCAATAGTTCAAGACTGAACCATAAAGCATTTGGAAAACCGCTGTAATTCAGCTGAGGCGACAAATACTTAGATTGTTAGCTTCAACTTTACACATGAATATGGGACTCAAGGGAAATCGTGAATCATGTTTAAAGTGCCTCTTCACCCTGCCTCTTCTTGGAGCCTTCCACTGCCCTATCTTCAGCAGAAGATCAGAACACTAAAGCTAGGCACACACGGGTAGATCTGTAAAAAGATTTGAGTACAATCAATCAACTTGCGCGCTCACGGTGCTTGATTGTACTCTTATCTGTTTACAATCCTACCTGGGTGTGCCTTCCTTTGAGCGGGATCAATAGAGCCAGCTCAAAGGAACTCGATTGAACGGGGTTCCAACATGTTGGAAAATCCCCATTCAATCTCCAATACTTCGCATGGAGACATGAGTCTTTATGGAAAGTATTGGAATAGCTGGGGCTACTGCCTTCTGCTCAGTGTGAAGGGGCGGAGCCAGCACTCCTCACTCGGTAGCTGTGTGAGTGAGGCAGCTTTATAAGACAGGCTGCTTTTTCCCAGCTTGTGGTGTGTTGTTAATCACACACTGCAAGCTGGGGAAATGGGTCCCCATTGAACGGAAATTAATGTGCCCATTTGGTGCACATTGATTTCTGTTTAATTGATCCCCGATCAATGACAACATGGAGCCTAGCTTAAGGAAAGGCCCCTTAAGGCCCCTGGCATAGTTATGAAATACATCAACAAGACAAAATTGCTCCATATAGCTACTAGTTACTAATTGTGAAGCCATACCGGCTCGCATAAGAGAAGGTTATTGTTGTATTCAAGATTTTAGAAACAGCTTATAGCTGACGTCATTTTATTCTGGAAAGCGAGTTGCTTTCAAGTTGGTGATCCACTTGGTTTCTATTTGAATAACTCGGGTTTCCTCCTCTAAGATCGTCTTGTTAGGATCCAGAGCAGAGGGGGCGACTAGACAGGCACACACTGACATCCAGACGGGTATGTGAACAAAAGGGGTTTAATGTGCACTTACGAACAAACAGGTGCAAATTAGTCCAGAGTTCAGAAGTGTCCAGGGTTCAGGAGAAGAATCAGAGGAGTGACAGTCCAGGGTACAGGCTCAGATAGGGATTGGAATTGAATGCTCAACAAGCGTATCTGAATGAAGCACACCTATATAACCCTAAGGCTTACAAGACCGGTGTGCTCCACCCAGCTCACGCTTGCAGGGAGCCACCTGCTTGTGACTGTGGAACCAACCCAAGGAAGGGCAAGCACAGTGCCACAAGCAGGCGGTAACCAGTACAGCCGGGGTCCTCACACTTCTCAAATTTTTTCCAAAACAAGAAATGTTAACCAGGAGAGGACAAATTTGTGGTTAAACCCAACATGTCTGGATAAGGGGGTCAAATTCAACCAATATTGATCTCATATCTAATATATCTGAGTTTTGAATTTGTTCTTTGTCTTTACGATATAGAAATAACCACAATGGCATTTGACTAAGTAGACCACTCCAATGGAGTTGCATGTAATAACTTTAGTGATATTCCACTTCTATCCATTAGGCAACAAGAATTTGTTTCCTTCAACAATATATTTACATTGACTGCATTTGCCACATCTACAGTCAATTTTCTCGGAAAATAGTCCAAGCTGTTCTAAAGAGTCCTAATTACCCTGATTAATTGGGAACAGCTGTTTCTCACAACACAGCGGTAGTTTCTTTTGCTAGACGTTCCCACCATGGTACTGGCTTATCTAAAGCCACTAAGAACTCCAGAAAAACGTACTTCTATTTGGTAGAAGGAAGAGCCACCATTGCCAGGTGGCTTAGACAAGCTATTGCAGAGGCATGCCCGAGTTCCGGCCTACCTTGTCCATTAGGGCTTACAACTCATTCTACCAGAGCATCAGCTGCTTCCTAGGCAGAGTGATCGGGTGTTGTTCCTGAGCAGATGTTGGGCAGCAACTGGGTTATCCTACTCCACCTTCTTCAGACATTACCGTCTGGACCATCTATCTGTCCTGACTAGTCTTGGGAAAAAAGTCCTCTAAAACAAGACTGGTAAGTGCTCGCTTATGCTCTCATGTTGCGTCCTGGAAAGACGTTTCAGAAAATCATCCTGGTAACTCTAGCTTTTAATACTGTACAGCCAGGTGGTTGAATATCTAGCTGATTGCTTATGTTGGACATTGGCTCTACTCATACCTACTTGTATTTGCATAATTCTTTGTTGTCTCTTGTACTACTTCCGTTGCTATGTGACGTAAAGCAGATGTAAACTCAATATGTAAAAATTACATTTTAAAGTTATAGTTGACTCTGAGCTGGTATGATGGTGGCTTACAGCTCCAGGATCCTAAAAATATATACTCACCTGCTGTTCAGTGGAATCGTATGAGCAATTCCATATTTATTCGCCAGGCTTCCGAGTGTTAACTCCGCATGCAATATCGCGGGTGACCACTGGGGGCGTTCAATGGTTTTCTATGGCAATTTTCCTCAATATATTTTGAATGGAGAGCGGAGATAACAGAATTACCAACAAACACTGCACTCAGAGATCTTGGTGGCCGTGGTCAGACCAGGAAGTGAGCATATGCTATGAGGGATCTTAAATTACTTATTGCAGGTAAGTTTTTTTTCATGCTTTCCTCCCTATAATAGGCATTTCTAGTACCATTCATTTAATGATGTACTTCTGGTGGTAGGTCCACTTTAAAGCTTTTTTTTTGTATTGTCTTAGAAATGCCAAAATATTGTAACAAAAACATTTCAAAGAAATAACAATTCCTAAATGTTCTTTATTTGTTCATCTCTAACATAAATGCTCAGCGCAGTCTGAGCCGTGTTTAGCCGGCAGTGTGTCACATGTTTAGCCGGTGTGAATGTTCTGGTGTTTAAGAAAGCTTGCTTTGTGAATAAAAATTTTACCGCACTCTGAACATGAATAGGGACACTCCCCTGTGTGAATTTTGTTGTGTTTATTAAGGTCTGATTTTTCACCAAAACATTTCCCGCACTCTGAACATGAATAAGGCTTCTCTCCTGTATGAGATCGCAGATGCCTTTTAAGACTTCCGATATCATTGAAACATTTCCCACATTCTGAGCATGAATAGGGCCGTTCACCTGTGTGAATCCTTTGATGTCTATAAAGGTCAGCTTTTCTATTAAAACATTTCCCACACTCTGAGCATGGATAGGGTCGTTCCCCTGTGTGAATCATCTGATGTCTATCAAGATCACTTTTCTTATCAAATCCTTTTCCACACTCTAAACATGAGTGAGAGTGCATACCCGGATGAATTCTCTGGTGTTCAAGAAGGTTTGCTTTTACAGGGTACCATTTCCCACATTCTGAACATGAATAAGGATGTTCATGTGTATGAATTTTGTGGTGTTTACGAAGGCAGTATTTATCACGAAAACATTTCCCACACTCTGAACATGAATATGGCTTCACACCTGTGTGACATCCCAAGTGCTTTTTAAGGTTTTCTTTCCAAATGAAACATTGTCCACATTCTGAGCATGAATAGGGACGTTCACCAGTGTGACTTTTCTGATGTCTCAAAAGATCTCCTTTCCTATTAAAACTTTTTACACACACTGAGCATGAAAAAGGGCGTTCGCCTGTATGAATACTCTCATGGTTAAGTAGATTTCTCCTGCTAGTTAATGACTTTCTGCACACTGAGCATGACCATGAATGCTCTCCTCCATGGCTTAAAGAAGGTTCCATGGAATCAGATATATCTGTTGATCTGTTTGCTCCGTGAGATCCTGGAGAGATGCCTGGAGGAACAATATGTGATGGATTAGAAGATGCCACAGGATTTGAAGGTTGCATTAAACTGTCCACATGGTCAGGTCTGTGATGTGTATTTATAGTTATGGGATTTGTTCCTGCAGAATGGTGTGCGATTTCATTAGGATTTTGAACTAAAATAAGATTTCCTTCAGAGACATTCCAGGTACAGCATCCATCTGTTGGAAAACAATTTTAAATGAACTTTAGATCTTCTTGTATTTCAAAAGTCATATGGTGGTCTAGCACTCAATTTCTCAGAACTCTTCCATGCAACTACCGTATTTTTCGGACTATAAGACGCACCGGACCTTAAGACGCACACAGATTTTAGGGCAGGAAATCCAGAAAAAAAAGATTTATTAAGTTTTCACATCAATTGGGTTAATGCAATGAATTCAGTTAAGGCAATATTCAATTCAGCCAGCAGGGGCACTAGCAGCAGTACACTCTCAAGCACACTGAACACTCGGGAGGAGGAGGAGGGTGGGGGCAGAAATCTGCAGCCAGATTCTCCCTCTCCTCGGCTCTAAACAGCTGCTCTGATCAGCTGTGATTGTGCCGAGTTCTTGCGGTTCCCACTGGCAGTCCATCTCTCCCTCTCTCTGTCCATTGCCCAGCAAAGCTCTGCTGACAGGCAATTTTAACGTACAGCTTAGAGAGCCGACACCAGCCGGCATCTCTCAGCTGACAGTTCCTCCTGCTCCCCCGGCTAATCTCTGTGCCGGGGGGAGTTGGCGGGCAGCCAAGATGCGACCACCAGCGGCAGAGTGGCCGCGGGGGTCGCACATTCGGACCATAAGACGCAGGCACTTTTTGCCCCCAATTTTGGGGGTGAAAAAGTGCGTCTTATGGTCCGAAAAATACGGTATGTGCAGCCTCAACACAACTATGAATGCAACCCAGAAAAGAAATACAATACCTCTAAACCACACTGAGAACCAATATTCATCTATTGCCACCGAAACTGTTACTGTAAAGAGATTTAGACCTTCCACCACCTCATATGGTGTACAGCACTGATAATACAATAGCAAAGTATGGGTGGCATCGTGCATGGCCACTGACGTTACCGAAAAGGACAAATTTTAATATGCGATTTTCAATGGTGCTACAGAGAATATATGTGAATATCCTACAGATTATGGACATGCTGTCAGATGGGTTGCAGACTAAATATAATGTGGGATATTCTATTGCCATTCTTTCACACCCCTCTTAAGCTGGGCATAGACAGGCCGATTCCTGCCCGATTCAACAGCCGATCACATGCCGTGCGCATTCCCATCGGCAGGGAATTGAGTGCGCCAACTGGTAATATTGACCAAAAATCTGCCGTCATGTCGGATCGCACAGTGATCCAACATGACGGATAATTCAGATCCGATCCCATTAGTTGTAATGACCGGCACACAAAGGGCGCTCGACCAATTCTCGGCACTAGCGGCAGTGCGTGATGACGTCATCACACCCGCTAGGTCGGCTCTGCAGTTGACGGGAAATCGTCCCGTCTATGCCCAGCTTTAGAAGTTATCAGAATGATCTGACTTTTATCTAACAAAGATTGCACTGAAGACCAATGAGAAGAAAACTTAATAAGATATTGAGAGAAATGACAGGGAAGTAGAGAAATGTAAGTACTATGGACTAATTGCAGACTCCAGTTTAATAAATAGTTTAATTGTACTGACCAGAAGAAAGCAAGTGAAAACTATGACTGCTGGGGCCTCATGGCATTCAATAAAGTAGATGATAAAAAACCCACTAAGCTTTGTAATGTTTCCACCTCATTTGTTGGGAACATGAGGTAATATTGAGGAATGGAGATGGACCTCTCATATGGTGT
>CM070037.1:6078729-6094560 GCA_036250615.1 Ptychadena robeensis | reverse complement strand
AACCCTTCTCTACATCTCCAGCAATTTTGGTGATGATACCATGTTCAGGGGCTTTGATATGAGCTCACAAAGTTAGCAAGTCGAAAAATTCGACCATCTCTAATCTGCAGCCGACTAATTTGCAGCAACTGTGTGATGTTATCATGTCACTATGGACCAATGTCTCTGAGGAATGTTTCCAGTACCTTGTTGAATCTATGCCCCACCTGTGTGGGGACCTTTAGTTACACAGTGGGTACGGAAGGTATTTAGACCCCCTTAAATTTTTCACTCTTAGTTATATTACAGCCATTTGCTAAATTCATTTAAGTTATTCTTTCCCTCATGACTGTACACACAGCACCCCATACTGACAGAGAAACACAGAATTGTAGCCATTTTTGCAGATTTATTAAAAAAGAAAAACTGAAATATCACATGGTCCTAAGTATTCAGACCCTTTGCTCAGTATTTAGTAGAAGCACCATTTAATCTAATACAGCCATTAATCTTTTTGGGATAGAAGCAACACGTTTGTCACACCTGGATTTGGGGATCCTCTGCCATTCCTCCTTGCAGATCCTCTCCAGTTCTTTCAGCTTGGATGGTAAACGTTGGTGGACAGCCATTTTTAAGTCTCTCCATGGTCAATTGGTTTAAATCAGGGCTCTGGCCATTTAAGAACAGTAATGGAGGTGTTGTGAAGCCACTCCGTTATTTTAGCTGTGTGCTTAGTGTCATTGTCTTGTTGGAAGGTAAACCTTAGGCCCAGTCTGAGGTCCTGAGCACTCTGGAGAAGGTTTTAATCCAGGATATCCCTGTATTTGACTGCATTAATCTTTCCCTCAATTGCAACCGAGGTCATCTTGTCCCTGCAGCTGAAAAACACCCCCACTGTTGGGACTGTACTGGACAGGTGATGAGCAGTGCCTGGTTTTCTCCACACATACCAATTAGAATTAACCTTCTGAGCGTTTCGCCCATGGCACGGTTTTTTCATAACCGTGCCACAGGCAATCGCGACGGAGCACAATATGCTCTGCTGCAATTGCCTGCTCAGCTGGAGGATGTAAACATAAGTTTGGCATCATTGGGGACGCCGGACTTATGCTGAAAGAAAGCGACGCCCCTCCAGTTAGGTGGAAGTCTATGGAGCCGCCTACCCCCGCCCCCTTCACGTCACCGGTGACGAGATCGGGGGCGGACCCGGAAGCATCGGCATACATGCTGATGCTCCCGACCGCCACAGAAAGCCGGCGAGACCTAGAGCGTGGCTCTAGTTAACTGGGGCTGAGTTTCATGATGCATGAAACTCAGCCCGAGTTAACTCGGGCTAGATGCTAAGACTAGATGCTCAGATGGTTAAAGCCAAAAAGCATTGGTTTCCAGCTTAGAAAGGCATCTCCCTCTCCTCACCCTGGGATGGTACAGCTGAAATAAAGAAATTGTCAGATCTTCCACTGCCGGTGTGAAATTAGCCCAAACAGGCAACCTACGCTCGCCATAGACGTTTTGTTTTCTTCCCGATTCTGCAGCAGATCAACAGTGTGTGATGATGTCATCACAGATGGCCGGTCGTGCAGAGAATCGGCCGGGCACCCTTTGTTTTCCGGCACTTACTTTGGATGGGGACACTGGTCCGCACATCTAACCGTCTTTGGCCAGCTTTATGCACCATCCTCCTGTCAGATGAGATGGTGCTGGCTTGCGCAAGGATAGAGGTGGCAGCTGCCGCCACCAGCCTACTTCTGGTACTGTGGTGTAAGACACACGGACTTCTGGCATGTCACTTTGGAGTGGAGTACAGTGAATGCTGGCACTGTGCAGTGAAGCACACTGACTGCTGACACTGTGAAGTAGAGCCCCCTGACTGCTGGCATGTCAATTTGGAGTTGAATAGAGCACACTGACTGCTGGCACTGTGGAGTTGAGCAAACGGACTGCTGGCACTGTGGAGTAAAGCACACTGACTGCTGGGACTGTGGAGTTGAGCACACTGACTGTTGACACTGTGGAGTGGAGCACACTGACTGCTGCCACTGTGGAGTAAAGCACACTGACTGCTGCCACTGTGGAGTAAAGCACATTGACTGCTGGGACTGTGGAGTGGAGTACACTGACTGTTGACACTGTGGAGTGGAGCCCACTGACTGCTGACACTGTGGAGTGGAGCCCACTGACTGCTTCCACTGTGGAGTGGAGTACACTGACTGCTGCCACTGTGGAGTGGAGCCCACTGACTGCTTCCACTGTGGAGTGGAGTACACTGACTGCTGCCACTATGGAGTGGAGCACACTGACTGCTGCCACTGTGGAGTGGAGCACACAGACTTACTTATATACTTCCTATGCCCAAGAACAATACACAACACCTATGAAAAATACCCACCGTAACTTTTATGTAATAAGTGAACAAATTATTATATATACAGTAGTTGTGCTCATAGGTTTACACATGGACAACCATTTTTCAGAGAATATGAATAACACAAAAACATTTCTGTCACACATGGTTAGTGGTCGGCTGAAGCCATTTATTGTGACACAATACACAAACTACCCAAATATTCCTGATCAAAAGTTTACACCCCCCAGTCCTTAATCCTGTGTATTACCCCCTTCATCATGAATGACAACTTAAAGCTCTGAAGGATGAACAAAATTCATGCCACGGCGTCAGGATCTTAACCCAGGGACGCTCTGGTGTCTGGCTGCAGCTCTGTCCCGAGCCACCGGAATGTTCACTTTAGAACCTTGTTGGATACCTTGTACATAGACACCTGTTATCAAGTTCTCGTTGAACTTTGAACCCTTGGCCCCTACCATGTACTTCCTATAGAAGCCATGTCCTTGCTTGGCTTCAATGCCGGCTTATAGTGCTTCTAGCCTGTACCTTCCTTCCTGCTTTTCACTGCTTGTGCCTTCATCATCGTCCTTCATGTACCGACCCTTGGCTTTTGACAACCTGACTACTCTTCGTCTTGCTCCCTTGTGAATTGTCACCTTCTGCTTTTGAACGCTTGTTTTTGACAACGCTCCTGCTTGCGGTCTCTTGCCACCACTGTTGATCCTGCGCTTTTTCAGCTACTGAGCCTGACCGCAGATCGTTACACACAGTCTGGAAGGATTTCCTTGATGTCTGTGCTAGACAGGGGTTAACTCAGGATGTTTCAGCTGTTCTTGAATTTCTCCAAGAGTGTATGATTTTGGGGTTGTCATTTAGCAACCGTACGGTGCAAGTGGCAACTCTGTGTGTTTACAGATTACTCTCTTGCCAAGGACCCCCTTTTGGCCAGGCTCGTTAAGGGTATTAAGGGCCTATAGCCTCTAAATTGATTCGTCCTACTCCACCCACTGCAGACATTACCACCGGGACCCTCTATCTGTCCAAAACCATTTTACTCCCAGTCATTTGGGAGTAAGGTCCTTCAAGCTAGGCTGGTAAGTGCTCTCTTATTCTCTTGCATTGTCCTGGAAAGACATTTTTTTGGGAAAGACTAGCTTTTAACACTGCACAACCAAGTGGTTGGTTATCGCGCTGATTACTTACGTTGGACATTGGCTCTGCTCATACCTACTTATACAAACTTATTTTTTGTATTGTTAAACAATTCTTTGTCTTGGAAATTTTGTAACAAAAACATTTCCAAGACTCTGAACATAAGAATTTTGAAATGTTCTTTATTTCTTAATTTCTAACATAAATTCTCCGAACGTCTGAAGATGTAAAAAAGGTGTTACCCTGTGTGAACTTTCTGGTGACTTAATAAGTTTGCTTTGCGAAGAAATCTTTTACCACAGTCTGAACATAAATATGGCCGCTCACTTGTGTGAATTTGGATGTGTCTATGAAGGTCGGATTTTTCACCAAAACATTTCTCACACTCTGAACAGGAAAAGGGCTTCTCTCCTGTGTGAAGTTGCAGGTGCCTTTTAAGGCCTACAATATAATTGAAACATTTCCCACATTCTGAGCATGGATAGGGCCGTTCACCTGTGTGAATCCTCTGATGTCTAACAAGTTCAGATTTCCTATTAAAACGTTTCTCACATTCTGAACATGGATAGGGCCGTTCACCGGTGTGAATCCTCTGATGTATATCAAGATCACCTTTCTTATAAAAACATTTCCCACACTCTGAACATGAGTGAGGGCGAATTCCTGTATGAATCTTCTGGTGTTCAAGAAGTGATGATTTTACAGGGAAACTTTTCCCGCATTCTGAACACGAATAGGGCCGTTCACCTGTGTGAGTTTTGTGGTGTTTTTGAAGGGAGTATTTATAACTAAAACATTTCCCGCACTCTGAACATGAATAAGGCTTCTCACCTATGTGAATTTTCTGATGTCTCAAAAGATCTTCTTTACCATTAAAGCATTTTCCACACACTGAGCATGAAAAAGGACGTTGGACAGTGTGAATTTTGTGGTGTTTCTGAAGGGAGTATTTATAACTAAAACATTTCCCGCACTCTGAACATGAATGAGGCTTCTCATCTATGTAACTTCTCTGATGTCTCAAAAGATCATCTTTCCCATTAAAGCATTTTCCACACACTGAGCATGAAAAAGGACGTTCGCCTGTGTGAATCCTCTGATGGTGTAGTAGATTGCTACTGCTAGTGAATGTCTTTGTGCACACTGAGCATGACAGTGAACACTGTTCTCCATGGCCTAATGAAGATTCCTGAGAACCAGATGGATCTGTTGATCTGTTTGCTCCATGAGATCCTGGAGAGATGTCTGGAGGAACAATAAGTGATGTATTAGAAGAACCCTCAGGATTTGAAGGTTGCATTGAACTGTCCACATTGTCAGGTCTGTGATGTGTATTTATAGTAATGGAATTCGTTCCTGCAGAATGTTGTGTGATGTCATTAGGATGTTGAACTAAAATAAGATTTCCCTCAGAGACATTCCAGGTACAGCATCCATCTGTTGGAAAAAAAATTAAAATGAACTTTATACATTTTTCACAACTTGTAGTCAAAAATCATATGTTGGGCTAGCACCCAATTTCTCAGAGCTCTGCCATGGAACTGGGTAAAGCCTCAACACAACTATGAATAACCCAAATAAGAGATACAATACATCCAAACTGCACTGAGAACCCCTATTCATCTAGTGTCACTGACACTGTTACTGTGATAAAGGATATGGACCTTCTGCCACTTCATTTTATATGAACCACATAAATGCTGTACAGCACTGATGATCTATTAGCAAAAGTATGGGTGGCATCGTGCATGGCCACGGACCTCACCAAAAAGGATTATATGCGATTGTCAATTTTGCTACAGAGAATCATCACAATGTGGGTATCCTACAGATAATGGTCACAGATTATGGGCATGCTGTAGGAGATGGTCGAGGATGGAGAGGATGAATATAATGTAGGATATTCTATTGCAATTTTTTCACAACAACCAGAGAGTGATCTGATAATTCATTTAACAAAGATTGCACTGAAGACCAATGAGAAGTAAACTTAATAAGATATTGGGAGGAATGACAGGGAAGCATAGAAATGTAAATTTTACTATGGAACCTATCTGGACTAATAGCAGACTATTCCAGTTTAATAAATCATTTTATCCTACTGGCCAGAGGAAAGCAAGTGAAAAGTGTGACTGCTGGGGCCTAATGACATTAAATAAAGTACAGATGATAAAAACCCCATTGAGCTTTATAATGACTTCTCCTCATTTGTTGGGAACATGACATTATATTGGGGAATGGGCATGAACCTCTCATATGGTGTACAGTATCTCCTCCTCATTTGTTGGGAACATGACATTATATTGTGGAATGAAGATGGACCTCTCATATGGTGTACAGTATATCCTCCTCATTTGTTGGGAACATGACATTATATTGGGGAATGGAGATGGATCTCTCATATGGTGTACAGTATATCCTCCTCATTTGTTAGGAGCATGACATTATAATGAGGAGTGGAGACTGACCTTCCATATACGCATTGCCACTTAAGCGGAGATTCACTGATGCTGGGTTCCCCACTTGCCTTTAATTCCACTTTATATTCTCATCTCTATTCCTATTGACAATTATATACCGGCGTACCCTTGTTGTGCAGGTTCGGTCTTAGCCACTTTTTGCTGCCAGCTTCGCCTTTGGCTGGCCCCCCGTTCGCTGCTCGGTGGTTGCCTCCGGTTGGGCCCATGATGGTCTTTTCTTTCTCCTCAGCATTTGGGCAAGGTTTTTACCCAGTAAGTTAAAGACTTTATTCTAAATTCCACCATATATTCCTATTTAAATATCAAAACATACTAATTGGCCTTCTTGTTCTCTCCTATCCATTCCCAGTTGATGTTGTCGCATGTTATATACTATTAACTCAACAAGATCCTCCCCCTGATGAAGTGACCAACACGAAACGCGCGTTGGGGTTTATCCTGTTTTGTTCAGGAATGTGGATTCCAACTGATTTTTTTTTATGTGTTTGACTTACACTTTGTATTTTGTTAATATGCCCAATATTTGCTATATCTGACCAGAATGATACCCTTTGTCAATATCTACCGGCTTGGCAGATATTCTTGTTTTTAATCATTTGCTGTGTACATTAAATCTGTGTAATTGTTCATCTACCTATAGTACTTTCTACACACATAGACATTTTTGGCCGCTAAAGTCCCCTTGCCTTTGGGGTCCACCCAAGGGAAATCAAACAGAAGGGAGAAGAGACAGTTGGTCTCACTCCTCTTTTGTTTTTTCTATATTTATTTTGGGATGTTGGCCAAGTGACATTAGAGGTGCAACTCTTTTGCATAATATTTACTCCTCATTTGTTGGGAACATGACATTATATTGAGGAACGGAGATGGACCTCTCATATGGTGTACAGTACCTCCTCCTCATTTGTTGGGGGCATGACATTATATTGAGGAATGGAGATGGACCTCTCATATGGTGTACAGTATCTCCTCCTCATTTGTTTGGAACACGACATTATATTGTGGAATGGAGTTGAACCTTTATTACTCTGGTTAAAAATCTACTAAATGAGAAAGGACTGGAATATTCTAATTGGTATCAGTAGAATTTTTTTAAACTAAACTTATTTTTTATATTTTCTATAGACAACTTGGTTGGATGGGGGAGGTTTGATGGACATTTATTTGTATCATTGCATTAGGTTCTTGACTTACTTGTGCTCTCATGAGGAGAAGATTCTTCTGGTTTGACCTCCAAAACCATCTCCTTCTCCTCCATAGATTGTTCATTTCCCCTCATCAATGTCTCTTCTTCCTCTTTTACCTCAACTTTGATGTCTTTCTTGTCTTCAACCTCAACAAGACAAAAAGATTTAAAAAAAAGATGAATAAGAAGGAAAATAATAATGGCCATCTGGAAATACAGAATTAGCTTGATGTTTTAAAGCTCAGTACTATCTACCTGGTCATGGTGGTGAGTATGGTTGTGATCTTCTAGTATGGAATTCTGGGAATACATAATACAACCCTCTTCTATGGACTGTGGATCTCCGCTTACCAATGTCTCTTCTTCTTTTTTAATATGCTCAGTTCCAGTCAACTGATCATGGAGTGCGTAGTTGTGATCTTCCTGTATGAAGACCTGTGAATCCAGAGGACAGGGACATCTCTCTGGTGGGTTCCCTTTACTGGATCCATCTGTAGGAAAAAGACACTGACTGAATACATTGTGTCTATATGTTTATCAGATGATGGGAGGGGGAAGGGGGGGGGGTCTAGAGGGACCCTCCATACTGCTCTCTCCTTTACAATAAAGTCTCCTCTTACCTGGTGATGTGAAGGGCAGCTGATCCTCCATCATGACAATGTCCTTGTAGAGATCCTTGTGTCCTTCTAAATACTCCCACTCCTCCATGGAGAAATAGACAGAGACATCCTGACACACACAATGACACAGTCACCATCCAGACACATCCTGCGTCTGTTACTGGACAATGTTCCAGCACCTTGATGATCTTCTGGTTGACCTCTAGAAACCTGGCCCGGTTTACCTCTGTTGTCAGGCAGTAAGGTGGAGGCACAGCAATGGGTGATATTCTGTGAAGACAGCAGATGGGTTTTAATAGCGCACCAGATACTTTTTCACTGAAATACTTTGTAAGAGGATCAGATAAATTATGACTTTTCACTTTTCTTTCTGGATATGGAAGGATATTTATATATATCAGATCAGCAGTACAAGTTATCACTGCATTAGTATTACCAGGGTTGCACATTACTTTTTTAGTGAGCTCCTCAGATGAGTACCAGGACTCACGCCATATGTATGTTGTCTTCCTCCCTGTCCTCTGCATAAGCTTCCTGCATGGTAGATTCTGCTGCAGATGGACCTCCCTGTTTCTGATTGAGCCTCCGATTAGCTGCCTCCACACACAGATCACCAGCTGGTTTTGGGTCAAATATAACTCTCACAGTACAACACGTTTGAACCCCCAGATCTCATACCTCAGTAGTACAACCCTGAAATTTTCTGGCTAACTTAAGTAACTAACCCCTAAGACTACCTGCTGTCCAAATTTAATCCTTTCATAGTCTCATTCCAACTGTCACACAGTGCTTTTCTCTTGTCAGATTTTACTCCTACTCTGACTTTCATCCCCCATATCTCCAACACCCTTAGAAGTCCGATCTTTTTTGGGGGGGTTATTAGTAATTTACATTCCCAATTTCACACCCCTAGCTGCAACCTTTCATAATCATTCATGTTCCCCTGCAGTTATCCAAGTGACATAAATTGTATACATTTAACATTAAGCTACGGCCGCCCAGACACTGAGTGCCTCCAAGTTGTTAGTACGCATATGAGCTGTGTAACAATAATGCCGGTACGCAGAGCTAGTTTTTAGCCCCTATTGAGTACCAGAGTACCACTTATGTGCACCCCTGAGTATTACCATCCTGAAAGGGATGATAGCACTGCAAGTCAATACGAGAAAGTCTCACCAGGTCATTCCCGTCATTGTATCCCCAGGTTACCTCCTCCATAATTATTATCATTTATTTATATAGCGCTAACATATTACGCAGCGCTGTACAATACATTAGAGTAGAGATACAACACAAGATAACACACAGGTACAGGTTATGGCACAGGAGGAGTAGAGGACCCTGCCCAGAAGGGCTTACAATCTAATAGGTTGGGGAACAGAGTATACAATAGGTGGGGAGGGGGGGGGGGGACTGGCATGAGTGTAATGTTAGGGGTGAGAGGATGGGTAGGCAAGACTGAAGAGGAGGGTTTTCATGGCTTTTTTAAAAGAGCTTAAGGAGCTAGTCTAATGCTTCTTCTATGTCTGTACAATGATATTTGTCTTTATCACTGCAGCACTCTGGGTGTAATATAAAATAATATTGTATTACCTATCGTATTGCCAGTCCCAGCAATGTCTCCTCTACACTTCCTCCACAATCACCTCACAGATGACACTTCAATGTCTGGGAAGGTTCTCATTCATCCAGATCATGGTATATGAAGAATGAGGACAGACATGACGGGGGTTACTGGATGTAATATAAAAAAATTATATCCTATTACCTCCTCTGCTGCAAATCCCAGCAATGTCTCTTCTACACTTCCCACACAATCACATCACAGATGACATATGTTATTACCTCCTCTGCTGCCAGCAATATCTCCACTCTGTCTCACAATGTTCTATTATTACATGACATCACTTCCAGTGTAGAGCTTACATCACTTCCTCTTTAGATCCTAATATCACTTCCTGTGTAGTTGGAGGGTAAGACCTATCATTGCCATGGAAACTATCCAATTAGCAGAAGCTGAGGTAAAGTATGAGGGGAAGGGACAGACTACTGGGCGTGTACAGTACAATTAACCCCTCAATTTCTCCTAGGACAAGACACCAAACTGGAGCCATTTTGTGGGTGACCCACATGCGCCTCCCTGACCTTGATCTACGAGGACTCATGTGTCCTCCATTCCACAGACCCTCCTGAGGGAGCACACAGCGACCACCTTAACATCACAACACTGTGTCAATAACATGTATGTTACATGTATGCACAGAAATATCTCTCATATGCACATTTGTCTTTATTATCTCAGTAGTGATCACATTGTGTAGCACACAGCACTCCAATGAAAAACGTGAAAAATAGGGACATCACCCATGACACACACTTTTGTTGGCCCCGCACTGCATAGCTCATAGTGTTTCCTGAATGGCGACTACATCAGCATTGTCTTCCTTCATTGTCTTGTCATTGTGATAAAAACTGGCTTGTGTATTCACTCATCTCTCTCTCTCAACACTGGTACGTAGCCAATACATAGGACGTAGTAAATATCCCATCCTATAGCTTAACATCTAAAGAAATCCAGCAATGGATACTAATAAAAATGCTCCATACAGTCTAAACATGTAAAAAAGTTATTAGTAAAAAAGCCTCTGTGAACTTTCTGGTGTGTTAGAAAGTTTGCTTTGTGAATAAAACTTTTACCGCACTCTGAACACATTTATGAAGGGCTGATTTTTCACCAAAACATTTCCCACACACTGAGCATGAATAATGCCTGCCATACACACACCGATTAGCGGCCGATTTTGCCGCTGACCGACGGGCGTGCGTGCTCGCGCCGTCGGTCGGCGGCAAAATCGGCCGCCAATCGGTGTGTGCCCACATGGGGCGACAGATCCCTGTCGCCCCACAGCTCGGCCGGCCAGAGAACGGACATGTCCGATGTTCTCTGGCCGATGTCAGCCGATGCCGTTACTTTCAATGAAGACTAGCGTGTTCATTGAAGGTAACAGCCAGCACGCAAAGGGTGCCCGTCGATGCAGTCAGCCCGGGAATGTCATCACGCTGCATTCCAGAGCTCATCGGAACTCGTCTGTCGGCACCCACTCGGTGGGTGTATGGCAGGCTTAAGGTTTCTCTCCTGTATGAGTTCGAAGGGGCCTATTAAGGCTTCCTATAGCAATGAAACATTTTTTAAACTGAGTTTTGCTCAGTCTGACACAGTATGGGCTGGTTATTTACTGAAAATAATGCTAAATGAGAGGCTAGAGGTTCTACAACACCTAGATAAAGACACCCCTACATTTTTCAAAACCTGGACCCCTTTTATAGTCAACCCTTTCTAACCTGCTCGGATACACGTTTACTTGAGCTCTAGTTCAATGTTTTGTTTTGTACTCTTGCCTGTGGTTGTATCTGCTTATTTTCCAATTGTAGATATATGGCTTGGTATGGGTGCAGAACAGTTTTCAGATACATGGTGATATTCTCAATACTATGATTCGGTCTTATCTCTTTCCTTTTGTGTATTGTTACCTGAGAAATTTTAAAAATATATATATTTAACAAAAACATTTCCCACATTCGGAGCATGGATAGGGACGTTCACCTGTGTCAATCTTTTGATGTCTATCAAGATCAAATTCCTAATTAACACATTTCCCACATTCTAACCTATTAACACATTTCCCACATTCTACCCCCTCATATGGTGTACAGTATATCCTCATTTGTTGGGAACATGACATTATACTGGGGAATGAAGAAGGACCTCTCATATGGTGTACAGTATCTCCTCCTCATTTGTTGGGAACATGATATTATACTAGATATGGAGATATTATATAGGAATGGAGATGGACCTATCATATGGTGTACAGTGTTTCCTACTCATGTGCCCTATTAACAAAATGTTTTCGTTTAGAACCATATTGTTCTGTAGACAGATCCTAATTTCCTGCCCAAAGTTGCCACTAGATTTCACAGGTCACAGGAGACTGTTTTGCCTTCTCTTTGCTCCAATCCACCTCACAACATATAACAGTAGTTTCATTTGGTAGAAGTTCGCACCATGGTAATGGCTTATCTGGAAGCTGATAAGAACTTTAGAAAAATGGACTCCTTCTTTGTACTTCATTCACGTAAAATGAAGAGTGCCTGAAAATCTACTGTCACCATTGCATGGTGGCTTAAGGCTGCCATACACAGCCCGAGTAGGTCAGACAGACCTACTCCGATATGCACTGGAGTGCAAACGTGAGACGTCATCACATTTGCATCCCGTTGCATTATGGGGCCCCTTCAGTCGGCCGGCACCCTTTGTGTGCCGGCCATAAGCTTCAATGAAGACGCCGGTCTTCATTGAAGCTTATGGCATTGGCCAGAGAATATCGGACATGTCCCTTCTCTGGCTGGCCAAGCTGTGGGGCGACAGGGATCTGTCGCCCCATGTGGGCACATGCCGATAAGCGGCCGATTTTTAACCTGACCGACGGCGCGAGCGTGCACGCCAGTCGGTCAGGTTAAAAATCGTCCGCTTATCGGCATGTGTATGGCAGCCTTTAGACAAGCTATTGCAGATGCATACTGGAGTTTCAACTTCTCTTGCCATCAGGGCTTAAAGCCCCTTCTACCAGAGCATCAGCTGCTTCCTGGACAGAACGAAGAGGAGCCTTTCCTGAACAGATGTCAGGCAGCAACTAGACCTTCTATCTGTCCATGACCAGTAGTTTGGGAGAAAGGTCATTCAAGCTGTGGTGCCAACCTAGGCTGGTATGTGATCACTCATCCTCTCAGCTGCTGTCCTGGAAAGACATTTCTAGAGTTAGACTTACCAGTACTCCTTTTCCGAATAGTAATTTCCAGGACAGGACATGTCTACCCACTCTTATTGCTATACCTTGTTTGGTGTCTTTTTAGAGCTCCACTCATGAATACTCAATACAGTATTGACTAGGGTTAAAAAAAGTAGTCTTTTAAAGATTGTGGTCCCTTTGTGTTACCTCCTGCTGGTGGGTGGAGCCCATCTCTCCTGTGTGTTGTCCTGAAAATAACTATTTGTTAAAGGAAGTTTAAGGAGTTACCGGTAAGTCTAACTCTAGCCTTTAACACATCATTTGATTCCTTAGCCAACTGGTTGGTTATCTAGCTTCTTTCTTATAATGGACATTGCCTCGGCTCATACCTATACCTATTTGTATTGCACAATTCTTTGATATCTCTTGTATTACTTCCTTTGCGACTTTTCTTTTATGATTAAACAATTATTTGTCTTGAAAATTGCATATAACTATTGTAAGGAAAACATGTCTGAACATAACAATTTCTAAATGTTTTTTATTTCTTCATTTCTAACAAAAATTCTTCGCACGTCTGAACATGTAAAAAAAGATGTTAGCCTGTGTGAACTTTATGGTGTCTTAGAAAGTTTGCTTTGTGAATAAAACTTTTACCGCACTCTGAACATGAAAAGGGACGCTCACCTGTGTGAATTTTGTTGTGTTTATGAAGGGCTGATTTTTCACCAAAACATTTGCCACACGCTGAACATGAATATGGCTTCTCTCCTGTGTGGGATCGCAGGTGCCTATTAAGGCTTCCAATATCAATGAAACATTTCCCACATTTTGAGCATGGATAGGGTCGTTCACCTGTGTGAATCCTCTGATGTCTATCAAGATCAGATTTCTTATTAAAACATTTCCCACATTCTGAGCATGGATAGGGCTGTTCCCCTGTGTGAATTCTCTGATGTCGATCAAGATCACATTTCTTATTAAAACATTTCCCACACTCGAAACAGGAGTAAGGGCGCAACGCAGTATGAATCATCTGGTGTTTAAGAAGTGATTCTTTTACAGGGAAAGATATTCCACATTCTGAATAGAGATGGGCGAACACCAGCCCGGAGTGTCCGCGAACAGGGCGGGTCGAACTTTTAAAGATGTCCGCCGTCCGCCCTGTTCGCGGACACATTCAAATTCCCCGCCTCTAGGCGGGGAATTTGAATCGGAAAAACCGGATGTGACGTCAGTGACGTCACATCCGGTCCATGGAACGCATCCTGGAACGCATCGTTCCTGGTTGCGGGAGCCGGATGTGACGTCACTGACGTCACTTCCTACTCTGAGCCGGAATCTTCACTACAAGACCGGCTTCATGCCCGGTCTTGTAGTGAAGACATTCTTCCTCCGGCACGATCTCGCAGGTTCTGATCCTGCCGGAGGAAGAATTTAGATCTTCTTCTGGCCGGCGAACAGGACGGGTCGAACACCCGTACTGTCCGCCGGCGAGGCGAACGGCGAACATGCCGAGTTCGCGGCCGAACTGTTCTCCGGCGAACAGTTCGGTCCATCCCTAATTCTGAACATGAATGCTCATCTGCATGAATTTGTTGGTGTAGGAAATATGATTTTTGACTGGTAAAACATATTCCACACACTGAGCATGCAAAAGGTTGCTCAGCTGTGTGACTCATCTGATGTCTTACAAGTCCATTTTTCACAATGAAACATTTCCCGCACTCCGAACATGAATAGGGGCGCTCGCCTGTGTGAATTTTGTGGTGTTTTTGAAGTGTGGATTTTACACGAAAACATTTCCCGCACTCTGAACATGAATATGGCTTCTCACCTGTGTGACATCCCAAATGCCTTTTAAGGTTTGCTTTCCGAATGAAACATTGTCCACATTCTGAGCATGAATAGGGACGTTCACCGGTGTGACTTCTCTGATGTATCAAAAGAGCTTCTTTCCTATTAAAACATTTTCCACACACTGAGCATGAGTAAGGACGTTCACCTGTATGAATCATCTGGTGTGCAAAAAGTGAACTTCTTGCATGGAAACCTTTTCCACACTCTGAACATGAATATGGAAGCTCACCTGTATGAATCCTCTGGTGTACACGATATGATTTTATGCCAGTGAAACATTTTCCACACACTGAGCATGAAAAAGGTTTTTGTCCAGTGTGGATCATCTGATGTCTAACAAGTCCTTCATTCTCAATGAAAGATTTCCCGCACTCTGAACATGTAAAGCAACGGTCACTGGAGTGAATTCTCTGGTGCCTAAGAAAATTGCCTTTTAAATTAAAACATTTCCCACATTGGGTACATGAAAAAGGACGTTCGCCTGTGTGAATCCTCTGATGGTTTAGTAGATTGCTACTGCTGGTGAATGATTTCCTGCATACTGAGCATGTATGCTTTCCTCGATGAACTCCTACATGGCTTAAAGAAGATACCTGAGAATGAGGTGGATCTTTTGATCGGTTTGCTCCATGAGATCCTGGAGAGATGTCTGGAGAAACAATATGTGATTTTTTAGAAGTCTCAGTATTTGAAGGTTGCATTGAACTGTCCACATGGTCAGGTCTGTGATGTGTATTTTTAGTTCTAGGATTTGTTCCTGCAGAACCTTAGTGTTCAAAAGGCATATGTTGGACTAGCACTCAGAGCTCTGCCATGAAACTGGGTGCAGCCCCAACACAACATAAACTATAAATACAGCCCAGATAAGAGATACAATACATCCAAACCACACCAAGAGCCACTATTCCTCTATGGTCACTGACACTGTTTCTTTGATAAAGAAACCTTCCACCACCTCATATGGTGTACAGCACTACAGCACTGATCTATTGCCATTATTTCACCCCTCTTAAAAATGACCAGAGAGTAATCTGACATTTATTTAAAAAAAAATTGCACTAAAGACCAATGAGAAGTAAACTCAATGAGATATTGAGAGGAATGACAGGCAAGCACAAAAATTTTAATTTTAATATGGAACCTATCCGGACTAATAGCAGACTCCAGATTAATAAATAGTTGTATTCTACTGGCCAGAGGAAAGCAAGTGAAAAGTGTGACTGCTGGGGCCTAATGGCATTCAATAAAGTACAGATGATAAAACCGAACTGAGCTTTATGACTCCTCCTAATTTGTTAGGAACATGATATTTAACTGATGAATGGAGATGGACCTCTCATATGGTGTACAGTATCTTCTCATTTGTTGGGAACATGACAATATATTGGGGAATGGAGATGGACCTCTCATATGGTGT
>CM070037.1:6063076-6073196 GCA_036250615.1 Ptychadena robeensis | reverse complement strand
TGCATTAGCAAGTGCAGGACGAGGTACTGCCGTCAGAAACGCTAGGAAGGTTAAAAACACTTCATCAGAATTGAAGCGTGTCCACATTTCAGCATCAAAGCACAAAGGGTGAAATCTTCATGTCCTGATTTGGGGTGGGTGCAAGTATTTGAACATGCTGAAATAGCAGAGTAAGGACTAAGGGGCCTTACTAAATATGCTTACATAGAATGGACTTTGCACAAAATGGAGGGTGTTTCATACAATTTGGAGGACAGATGTTAAACGAATATATTCTTTTACAGACTTTGAACTTAATTTATTCCAAAACAATCATTTTATGGAATGTTTCTATAAATCTCTTTTATGGATTCCAAATAAACTTACCACGATTTTCACTCTGCTGAACACTTTTATATCACTTGGAAGTGTAAGTTTGTTTACAAATCTCAGGCATAATCACCTGTTCGGAGGGTGCCCCGCGCCTGACCTTTATAGGTCCACCTTTTTTGCGTCATGGATAACGCTGGAGGAGCGGCACCATTTTCAAGAGGCAATGTTGATTTTCCGCCACACACCCCTGATCATTGATGATGCCTGAAATGTGAAGAGGGGAGGAGGGAGGGTGGAAATTGCAATCTGCTTTGATTAGTCTGAGTTAAGGCTCCCATACACCTTACAATCTTTCCATACAATTTCTGTACAATCAACTTTTGTTCTACCAAAACCATGTGATATGAGGATCTTTCTAAACCTTCAAATCATGTATTATAGCAGGGAGGTGACTTTACTACACAGTTGTTGGTAGGTCTAATGGAAATTGTATGGATCGATCTTAAGGTGTATGGAGGGCTTTAGTTAGGGATGAGTTTGTTTACTAACAATATTCACCCCAAACTAACCTCGGGCATACCCAGTTGCCTGAAGTGAGCCTGTGACATCCCTCTGTATCAGCAGATCATGATGAGGCGAGGGGCTGCACCACTGACCTCCATTGAAAGCAGGCATCGTTGTTTTTTTCCAGCACATGCCCAGCATAATCAGTGATGTTGTTAAGTGTGAAGGGCTGAGAAAAAAAGCGTACCATGTGCATCCCGCAGTCCCATTCTTCCTCATTTAATATGGGGTCATACTCTACTACAGTCTCCATCTCTATATGCAGTAAAGGTGGGGAGGCACACGACTCACTCACTGTACTGGACTGTGGTTGGTGTCATCTGGCCACTAGTTGTGTAGAGGCGCTTGTGTTTGGAGCCATCTTGGGATAACCCCTGGATCACAGTTCTGTGCTGTATTGCTGTCAGCAGTTGTGGTGGCAAACCCCTCTTCTGGCTACCCCTCATGCAGGAGCTCTCCAGACCAGGGCCCCCTTTCAACCTCCTAGGTGTTTAGCCCGAGTGAACTTCGGGTGATTTTGTTTACTAACATCAGGCATACTCACCTGTCCCGTGAAAGCCCTCAGTGGTCTCCCATACCGGCGGATCCGGTGGAGGCGCCATTGACCTTCATGTAATGTAGGTGGCGTCACTTTTTTTTTTACAGCACATTCCACATTGATGCCAGGAGCGTGTAAGGGGGACAAAATTTGGACAGATTTCATTGTAATCTTTTGGGATTGCACGTGGCGAACCGCCTATGAAATTAATAAAAGGTTTATGCTATTTATATCAAGATATAAAAAATAAGTCAAATCATAGTCTCACTGCGCTCCCTGGAGCGCATAGACGCGGAACTTCCGTGTTTGCGCTCCAGGGACTGTGACGTCCTTTCCGCCCGCAAGGCGGTGACTTCCGGATGGATTCCATGTGATGGGGGAGGTGTCCTTAGACACTCCCCAAGCACGGACGCCATCCACCAATGAATGGCGCCCGGGCACACACACGGAAATGCGGGGGAACGACCGCCTCAACAACTTGGCGCCGTTCGCCCTGCACACCAGAAAGAAATGAACCGCCCCAAACTGGGCATAAATGCTGGAGGGACATTAGCGCTCATTACTGGACCAGGTGGCAAACGCAAAACCATCCTCTTTCTCTCTCTGTGATCGTTTTTTGAAGCTCTAAGACATTACCAGAAATCTAAGGTAGGATCATTCCAATATACCTATTCACCACGCTGATCTGATTGAATACACGCTGAAAAACTTCCACTGTGTCCTTATAGATATACTAGCAACATTGATGGGTTAACCAACCCCTTGGGATTAATACATACGTAACTCTTCTAAATACACACATCGGTAAGCTTCTTACATTGATCTGATATTGAGTAATACCTAGTGTCTAAAGGAATACTACATACTAACATTATGAATCTTCATACAGAGGGTGAGAGTTGCGTTTTTTGCCACATATGGTCCACTCCTGGGACGCAGTAGCCCAACCTGCATCTGTGCTACAGGCTCCCCAATTTTTCAAGGGGTAGACCTTCTTTGGTTTGGTGAGGCTCTTTGAAGCACTTGAGAGCGACAAATCATAAAAAGGTAACTTCTATTTATCCATGTCTATATTTTTAACTTAAATACTGTATTATATATACTGATTACTGTGTCAACGTATGGCTTTACCCTGACTAACAAACAAACTATATAGAAAAAAGATACAGATATATGATGTGAATTGTAAGATTCCTGTTCCATTTAAATTGAAAACTAAGGGGGTTTACCACCCCCCTCCTCCCCCCAGAAAACTCCCATAACATCCTAATTGGATACTGACATACCCTTGTTTGTTCCCTAGATATGTTATTTCTAAAGGGGACCCTCCTGCTGTATTGTTCCACCGGGAAAGGATTTTCTCCTCCCGCCTGTTCCATCAGACCGACGTCAAGATACCTCAACCAATGTAAACACTCCTGAAGAAGCCCACAAATGAAAGAAAGGGCGAAACGCGTTGAGTTAAAACTTTTTTATTGATAGAATCATGTATTGTTGTTAATGTATATATTGTGTTTTTATATGTGTATAGGGAGTCAGCTGTACTGATTTACCCTATTCACAACTAATTGTACACCATGTGTTTATTAAATTGACTAAAGTTTTTTTCATATGACTGTCTAATAGACATTATTTCTCCGGCCTTCTTGAAAATCCCAGGGTCTGAGGGTACCCACTACTTTTGACGGTTCTACAAACCTAGGTGGACCTATACACCACTAGGGAAAGAATGTCATTTCGATTGTATAGTATATAGACAGGGATGTGGAGCTAAAAACGGAGAATACTAATAATAATAAAAATATCAACATGACCGTTTAGGGCCATTACTAAATCGGGACTACAGACCTATCATAGATAAAAAAAACAAGGCCCTTTCTTTTAGTGCTGACAAAAAAAGCCTTGTGTTCATTCAGACTTCAGTTAATACAGAGAGGGAAAAATAAGAAAAAAAGAACGGCAGGGCTCCGCGACCTTACTCATGGTGTCTTCAGCATCAGTAGATCATTACCTCTGGTCTATGTACTGTAATGTATGGCCAACTGTTCATGGAAATTTACAAATTCACCTCAATAAGTTTTTTTGTAAAAGAAATGTGTTTTTATTGTTAAATCTTTTCGACGCTCCTAAGATTTAAACCATTACAGTCCCATTGAGTTCCGGTAACATACAAGACAATGTGTATTTTGCTTTTTTTTTTCTTTTTTTTTTTTTGCAACATGCCCTGTGACACAAGCGAGTATTTGCGCGCTCAACAATTTCCCTGCTAGCACACCCTCCCCCTAGCACCACCCACCAGCGACAGGGGGCCCCAGGCAATTTTGCATAAATGCTAGAAACAACCCTGACATCAAAAAATCTATTTTTTGGTTGATCGAACAGAAACATCAACCCGTGTATGGCTACCTTTACTTGGACTAAGAAAAGAAAGAAGCTTGAGTTTTGCTTAAAGCCACTGACGCAGGATCTGGCCAACCCCCAGGGACGTTGAAGGTGCAGAGATAGTCCACAGGCTGATATCTCAGTTTCTTTATATTATGTATGTATAATTTCCAATACAAAAAAAATTGCCTCGGAGTTGCACCCAAGGACCCCGGAGGTGTCCAGAAACTTTCCTCAGGTGTGGGAAGAGATCCCTCAGAAGTCCACTCGCCACCTCATCAGAAGCATGCCCAGATGTTGTAGGGAGGTCATACAGGTACATGGAGGCCACATACACTACTGAGCCTCATTTTGTCTTGTTTTAAGGAGATTACATTAAAGTTGGATCAGCCTGTGTTTATTTCCACATTCATTGAGTGTGACTCCAAATCCAGACCTCCATGGGATGATACATTTGATTTCCACTGATACTTTTTGTGTGATTTTGTTGTCAGCAAATTTAAGTATGTTAAGAACAGTATGTAATAAGAATATTTTACTCATTCAGATCTAGGATGTCCTGTTTCAGTGTTCTCTTTATTTTTTTGAGCAGTGTATATTGTATATTGTAGTGTATTATGTTATTGGTCAACATTGTCATGCCTGCTGCTTGGTTCCAAGACAGCAATGGAGGCGCCCGTAGCTCAATGGTGGAGTTCATATTACAAATGTTCAACGTATTGAATAGTCGCAAAGGGTAAATGCCAGCTGTTAGTTATAAACAGCATGCTGCTCCTGTATCATAACCTGTGTGTTCTATCCTGTGTTGTATCTCCACTCTAATGTATTGTACAGCGCTGCTTAATATGTTGGTGCTATATAAATAAATGATAATAATAACAGCATCAGTTTGTATGGGGATTCTGATATGAAATTAGGTTCCGTTGGCTTCTCTTCCAAGCCCTGAGAGTCCCTGTCATAAACACATACCAAGTAACTTTGCTTCCATTGTACGCGGAACCTCCATTTTTGGTATCTTCCTCTGCCACTCTTCTTGTTCTATGTATCTGCCGGAATGTGCAGTACCATATACCAGGATCTCTTGCCAAGTCTTGAAAGCTTGCCAAACTACAGGTAGAAACATCATGCCGTTTCAGATGTCACCCTTCCTAAGTCTCCTAAACCTGGGAGAGTGCCGTGTCATAAGAAGGGGGGTAACTGATTTGGAAATAAAGACTCCTGGAGGGAGCTAATTTAAATAAAAATTTTATAGAAAGAGCAGAGGGTAATTTCATATCATCAATACAATTATTTTGTTCTGTATGTTTGTTTTATGTCAAATGTTATTTTTTTTAGCATAAATAGTTACCCTGTGCCTGGGTACAGAAAGGTGAGGTGAGGACTTACCCCAAGGTGAGGTGAGGACTTACCCCAAGTGAACACCAGTGTAAGACTATGCTCCTACTAGGTCCCATCCCGTGAAGGGTCATCACTTGGGGTAGCTTGGGGTAGTTCTCTGGGGTACAGGGGGTGAGTTGGGGCAGGGGCCAACCCCCTTTTATGTTAGATACATGCTAAGAGGTTGTTTGTTTATTATGGTCACTTTCTATTATAGATAACAAAGCTGTTCCTTAAGCATCTCCTGAAAAAGCGTTGTACGTCACTGGATATGGTCTGAAATTGCTATTTCTATGCTGCTGTGACCACATATCAGCCTTTAACTTTACGATTCTACATCATGACCTTGTGTGATTAAAAGTTTTTTTTAATCGAACATGTTTCTACGTGTGCCAGCCATAAAAATCCCATCTCGTTTCCCGGGTAGTTCCAGGGAAACTCTTTGTGGTTTAGTTTCTCTAAAATTGTTGGAATGTGGCATTTGGGCTAAGTGTGGTCTTCCCCTTCTCTTCCCCCTTTGCTTTATGGGGTTTGTATAAAGAAGAGGAAAAGCTATAGAGAGAAACAACAGGAGAGGAGCGATATAGAAGTCTGGCAGAGGAACCACAGGTAAGTCTCAAGGTGACCCTTGGTAACATGGAAGTCTAGAGGAAAGGATTGTCGGATCAACAAGTATAATAGAACATTCCTTCTATTGTTTACCATTATAATGGGACTTTTTTCCTACTGACAATGTAGGACCCCCATCCCCAACAACTGCAAATATCTTGGGACATTCCCCCACTGACTGAAATTCTAAAGTCTGTTACTGTGACCATGAGGAGAACAATTGATATGGCAGAGATGGGAATAAACTTGTTGCCAGGGAATTTGTTGTACCATCCTGGTTGCCAGTTAGCTCCCATCATTTGTGTTCTCCGAAAACTACTTTGATTTACCTTTTTAGGTAAAAACATTTCCCGCACTCAATGTAATGTTCACATTTTCAAGTGTTCTTTATTTCTAAGTTAAATGCTCCCCACATTCTGAACATGCAAAAAAGATTTTAGTCTGTATGAACTTTCTGGTGTTTAAGAAGGTTTCCTTTCTGAATGAAACCTTTCCCGCACTCTGAACATGAATAGGGAAGCTCACCTGTGTGAGTTTTGTTGTGTTTAAGAAGGTTTGATTTTTCACCAAAACATTTCCCACACACTGAACATGAATACGGCTTCTCCCCTGTGTGACATACCAAGTGCCTATGGAGGTTTCCTTTCTGACTGAAACGTTTTCCGCATTCCAAGCATGAATAGGGGCGTTCACCTGTGTGAATTCTCTGATGTATCATAAGTTTAGATTTCTTATTATAACATTTCCCACACTCTAAACATAAGTGTGGACGCACACCTGTATGAATCTTCTGGTGTTCAAGAAGTGAGTCCTTTGTACGGAAACATTTCTCGCACTCTGAACATGTGTAAGGACGCTCACCCGTATGAATCCTCTGGTGTTTCAGAAAATATTCCTTCACACGGAAACGCTTCCCGCACTCTGAACATGAAAAAGGACGCTCACCTGTATGAATAGTCTGATGCCTACGAAGTGCTTGGTTGTCGCAGAATGATTTTCCACACACTGAGCATGGCATTGAACATGTGGTGGGACATTCACCCGTATGAACCTTCTGATGCGTAACAAGTCTGGCTTTGTCAATATAACTTTTCCCGCACTCAGAACATGAATAAGGACGTTCACCTGTGTGAATCCTCTGATGGGTAAGAAGCATGCTTTTGTAGCGGAATGATTTCCCACACTCCAAGCAGAGCAATGAACGCTCTCCTGTGTGACCTTCTCCATGGCTTAAAGAAGATACCTGAGAATAAGATGGATCTGTTGATCTGTTTGCTTCATGAGATCCTGGAGAGATGTCTGGAGGAACAATATGTGATGGATTAGAAGAAGCCTCAGGATTTGAAGGTTGCATTGAACTGTCCACATAGTCAGGTCTGTGATGTATATTTATAGTTATGGGATTCTTTCCTGCAGAATGTTGTGTGATGTCATTCGAATGTTGAACAAAAACAAGATTTTCCTCAGAGACATTCCAGGTAAATAATTTTTAAGTATACTTTATAAATTTTCTTCACAACTTGTATTCAAATATCATATGTTGCTCTAGCACTCTATTTCTCAAAGCTCGATCCTGGAACTGTGTGCAGCCCCAACACAACATAAACTATGAACACAACCAAGATTAGGAGATTGAGATATTGCGTAATAGAGAAGGACCTCTCATATGGTGTACAGTATCTCCTCCTCATTTGTTGGGAACATGACATTATACTGAGGAATGGAGATGGACCTCTCATATGGGGTACAGTATCTCCTCCTCATTTGTTGGGAACATGACATTATATTGGGGAATGGAGATGGACCTCTCATATGGTGTACAGTGTCTCCTCATTTGTTGGGAACATGACATTAAACTGAGGAATGGAGATGGACCACTCATATGGTGTACAGTATCTCCTCATTTGTTGGGAACATGACATTAAACTGAGGAATGGAGATAGACCTCTCATATAGTGGGGCGAAAGCTGCTTAATCAAACAGGACTGGCTGACTACTTTCTATGGATAATCAGCTGCTTTGTATTGTATTATATTTGGGTGATGGAGGCATGATGGATCTTTATTTTGTATCATTCATCACTTACTTGTGTTCCCAAGTAGAGAAGATTCTTCTGGTTTGATTTCCATGACCCTCTCACCTTCCTCCATAGACTTCTCATTTCCCCTTATCAATGTCTCTTCTTCCTCTTTAACCTCAAGTTTGATGTCTTTCTTTTCTTCCACCTCAACAAGACAGAAAGATAATAAAATAGACGAATAAGAAGGAAAACAAGAAAATAGTCATCTTAAAATACAGAATTAGTTTGAAATTGTATAGCTCAGTACTATCTACCTGATAAGGGTGGTGTGTATGGTTGAAATCTTCCCTTCTTTCTGATGTTTCCTTTTCTTCCATTTTGATATGAATTTTAATGTCCATCAGTTCTATGCACTTCCCCTAAAAATCATATTAAAAATTATTATGACCAGAAAAATAGGTTTAAAAACAAAATCTAACCTTGAAGCTTAGAATTTGATTTAGGTTTACATGATCTGTTCGATGTACCTGATTATGGTGAGGGATGGTGTGACCTTGTGCTGTGGACTCCTGAGAATGGGAAGGATGGGAACACTTCTCTGGTGGGTTCCTGTTACTGGATCTATCTGTAGGAAACACACACACTGACTGAATACATTCTGTCTATGTGTTTATCAGATGATGGGGGGGGGGGGGGTCTGGGTGTATCTTGCCTATTAAGATTCTTCTTACCTGGAAATTTAAGTTGAATGATTCTCATTCATCACATGAAAAGGTTCCTCTTTAATTAACACCATTATTCCATTAGTCGAATTCTTCTATGTAAAGTTAAATGTAATGGCTTTATCACTGCTGCATTGGTTGGAGTTTATAAATGCAGCAATTTAAGTATAGAGGACCACAGTGGTCCTAGTCCCAGCATTGTCTCCTCTCTACTTCCTCCTCATAATCACTTATTTACATATGGCATCACTTCCTGTATGTACCAAACATCACTTCCCTGTTTTATCCAGGAGACCCGCTATTCATATCATTGCCATGGAAACCATTCAAGCTGCAGAAGCTGAAGTGAGGGGGAGACTACTGGGCATGTACTGCACAATTAACCCCTTGATGTCTCCCAAGACAAGACACCAAACTGGAGCCTCTTCCCCCCAGAATTTCCCTACATGTCAGGAAACAGATCCACCATCTCTGTGACCCACACGCGCCTCCCTGGCCGTCATCTACCAGGACTCGTGTGTCCGCCATCCCACAGACCCCCCTGAGGGAGCACAAAGCGACCACCTTAACACAAACCACATAAATCCAAATTAAACTTCTGACACCGCGAGCAGACACAACACAAAACAACAGCGAGGAAATGGCTACTAAACCGAGGGAGATCAATGTACCAATTCCCTTCAGTATTATTGATGAAAGGTAGCCATACACAGAGACCATTGCTCACTAACATTTCAGGAGATTGTGGGAACACAGGGCAAAATAACATGTAGTTTTTGCATGAATTAAGTGTAAAGTCGAGTCATCTCCAGCTATCTTGGTTTTGATACCATATTCAGGGGCTTCTCAATTCACTCATAAAGTCAGCTAGTCTAAAATGTTACCACTGTACTCAGTTCTGGTGTTACCATTGTACTCGGTCCTGGAGTGACCACTGTACTCAGTCGTGGTGTTGCCATTATACTCGGTCCTGGTGTTACTACTGTACTCGGTTCCGGTGTGACCGGGGGGGGGGGTGAGGGTCCTCAGCTTTGTTAAATGTGTGGTACAGGTCATCGTTATGCCCCCATTAATGTGTGTACAATGTGTGTATTCCATGTACACGCTAATCCCCGTGGGTACAGTGTGTGTGTAGTCAATATGTGCCCCTTATCCAGTGTGTGTACAAAAAGTGAGTGGAAGTCATGATGTGCCCCCCTCACATCCCTACCTAGCCGCCCCATTGGTGGTGTACAGTGTGTGGTTGTAGTTCATGTCGTGCCCCATCCCTGTGTGCGTAGTCCATGTGTGCCCCCATCCCGGTGTGTTGTTTAGTGTGCCCCCATTCTCGGGTGCACGTGTGGGTAGTCAATGTGTTCACTCATCCCTGTGGTAACAGTTGTGTGAGTTCATGTGTGCCCCCATCCCTGTGTGTACAGTGTGGTGTTTGTATTAGACCATGTATGCCCCAAATCCCTGTGTGTAGTTGACCAGGTATGGCCCCAATCCTGTGTGGACAGTGTGTGTAGTCCAGGTGTGCTCCCATCACTGTGTGTACAAGGTGTGCCCCCACCTCTAGTGTTACAGTGGGTGTTTTGTAATTTATTGTGCCCCCAT
>CM070037.1:6041051-6054394 GCA_036250615.1 Ptychadena robeensis | reverse complement strand
AATACGGTTATATCAGCCGCTCTATACTCACGTGAGCGTAGTAACTTCTGATCTATAATAAGCTGCAGATGTGTCCTCTCCCTTCACACAAGTAACCTGGAGCTGTGTTTTTTTCTTTTAACACATCTCTGGTACATCAGTGACCCCCGAAACCTGCACTGTATACCCTAGACACGTTATCTATGACGTCATGTCACCAGGTAGGTGAGGGGGTCAATGCGGTTCACCTGCAGTCTCCACTGGGTAATGGAGTGTAGCTGAAGAGAGGGTGGGGTTCCATCTAGGACCATTTCCCGTAGGGTATGCCACTTCACTCTCTCCCTTAGGAGCAGCTCTTCTAAACCGATTTCTGGCCCTGGTGGCTTTATTTTGCTTGGGGGGGCTTTTGTTCCTGACACTATTTTCCTTGTGTCAGAAGTCGGTAGGCAGACGGACCTGGGCACAGTTTTAAAATGAAATGTGCAGGATGTAATGCCAAGCCCTTATGTCAGAAATGTATTGAGGAACTGCTCAAGGAAGAGGGAGCCGCTGCAGCTGACGGGAACTCCTATCAACAGTTCGCAAGCTTTCTACAACCTTTCCTTCCTCAAGACATTGTTAGGAAATATACTTCTAGGCTTGATGTAGCTAAATGGCCAACATCCCAAAGTAATTATTGCACAACCACTGATACTCACATCCGGGGGAGGGTTAAGAGACCCTGTCCTAAATGAGAAGCACCTGGTAAAATTTCCCCTAAACAAAGGAGCAAGGGGACTTTAGAGACCAAAAAAAAAACAAATAGTAACAAGTTTATTCATAAATAGAAAGTCCAATGTAATCGACAAAAAAGTCCATAGGTATGATCTCTGCAACAGATCGAAGGAAATTCCTCAGGATACTATGATGCAGAATATGCACAGATCATACCTTTGGACTTTTTTGTCGATAACATTGGACTTTATATTTATGAATAAACTTGTTACTATTTGTTTTTACCATACTGGTCTCTAAAGTCCCCATGCTCCTTTGTTTAGGGGAAATTAAAGTATCAGGTTGCGCAATCCTCAAGACGTTGTCGAAACTGCGCTCCCAGGGTTCAGGGGCCCCTACTCCTCTGGCAGCTTCTACCAGAAACAGTGACCCAAGATTCCCCGGAGGAGGTCTTTAATGAGGTTTCTCAAGGAGAGGCCGCTTCTGTCCCCAGGTACAGACTGTGAGAAAAGTGGGCGACCTACTTAAGGCACTTTATTATACATTGGAGATCGAGGAGGAAAACTTGTCTGTATCCTTGCATGATCGAATGCTTAGGGGGGCGTAAAGAAAGATGATTTCCAGTACACGAACTCCTCGCCGAATCCATTAGGGAGGAATGGAAGGTTACAGAAAGGAAGGCCTTCTTTGCTAAAAGCCTTAAAAGAAGATTTCCCTTTAGTAAAGACGATACCATGCCGTGGAATAAGGTTCCTAGACTGGATGCCGCTTTCTCCCAAGTCTTTAGGTCAACAGATCTGCCCTTCGAGTATATGGGGTCATGAAGGACCCAATGGACAAGAGGGCTGATATCTTGCTTAAGAGGGCTTGGGATTCGAACCAGTTTAAATTCAAACCTGCTCTGGCATCCTGTGTGGCCAAAAATTTGCAGACCCATCTGGAAGCAGGTACCCCTAGGGAACAACTATTGGAGTGTCTGCCACTCATTTAGTCGCATACTCTTTACTGGTGGTTTGCTGTTTGGTCCTGAGATGGAAAGGGTTCTAGACAGAACAGCGCATAAGAAAAAATCCATTCCTGCCGGCAAGCGAAGACCTCCCCAAAAGAGACCCTTTCGAACCCCACCTGCGCAAAGCTGCAAGGGGAAGGGAACCCGCTAGGAAGAAGCCATTTTTGTTGAGCTTGAATATTCGAATTGCAAATATATTCGGCAAATATTGACTATTCGCAAATTTTCGCGAATATGGTGGCGGATATTCGCAATTTCGAATATTTGTGATATTCACCATTGGAATGCTTATGGGCATGGATTGCGAATATATATTTGCAATGCAAAATAAATAGCACATGTGACCATTCATTTTGAAGGTAATTGAGAGCCGATTATAGCAACCGTGCGCAATGGTGAATATTCGCGAATATAGGATCAAATTTTAGTAGAATTATTCGTGAAATATCGCTAATTCGAATATTGCCTATGGCGCGCGCTCATCACTCGAACCCATGGCAGACCAACAAGAGCGGTAAGGGCAGTTTCTTATTTAATGCCTCTAACTCAGCAGCCAAATCTAAGTGACTGTCCCGGTCACTGCTGGGGCTCTTTCTACCCGCATGGACCCAGATGGCTCCCAGTCCCTTTATTCTGGATGTTGAAAAGCAGGGGCATCAGCTGGAATTCTCAAGTTTCCCGCTGCAGAGGTTTTTTCAAATTTTTCCTCCAAGAGATCCAAAAAAAGGCAAAGCCCTTTCCATACAGAATCTGTTTGCGAACAGTATCTACTAAGTTTCATCGGAACCAAGAGCTGTTCCACTCTTCTTTCTGCTCCAATCCAACCAACGAAAAAGAGCGGGCCTTTCATGAGTTGGACATTAGAGATGGTCGAAGTAGAAATTTCGACTTTTTCGCCGAAAATTCGCATAGTCGAATTTTGATGGGGTCATTTCGAGTTTTTCGTCGAAAAAGTCAAAAATCAGCCTGATATTTCGACTGAAATCGAAATTTCAACTTGAAAAATAACTTTGCTTTTGGATTTGCCATGCCACTATTCGCGTGCGAATGCGGGAGTGATTGGAAATTTGCTTGGCGTAATTCACATTTGGCGTAAATTCGCATGGTGCTAGCTAACTTTGTCAGCTTATTGCAAAGCCCCTGAAAATGGTATCCTCACTAAAATTGCTGGAGATGTAGAGAAGGTTGGGGAACATTGTGGAGATGTAGAGAAGGGTTGGAGGACATTGCTGGAGATGTAGAGACGGGTTGGAGGACATTGCTGGAGATGTAGAGAAGGGTTGGAGGACTTGCTGGAGATGTAGAGAAGGGTTTGTGGGAACTTTGCTGAGATGTAGAGCAGGGTTGGGGGGACATTGCTGGAGATGTAGCGAAGGGTTTGGGGGGACATTGCTGGAGATGTAGAGAAGGGTTGTGGGAACATTGCTGGGAGATTAGAGCAGGGTTGGGGGGACATTGCTGGAGTATGTAGAGAAGGGTGGGGGGACATTGCTGGAGATGTAGAGAAGGGTTGGGGAAACATTTGAAAACAATAAGTTTTGCTCTAACATGTCAAGTTTGTGATTATAAATTGGGTTTAAATCTCAGCCTCGCTACTATGTACACTGATTCTTCTATTATAGCTCAAGCTCATACAGCAAATCCAAATTTCCACCTCATGTGAATTTTGACATTATGGCAACTTTTAGGCTTGAACGAATTCGATTGGAAACTCGAAATTAAGTAGAATCGAATTTTATTAATTTCGACCATCTCTATTGGACATTAGAAAAACGGTTTTATAATATTTGGAAGCCACAGAATTTCCGCAAGACGTCGGCTCTTTTTGTACTCCATACAGGCCCCGAAGACAGTGTGAAAAGGCCTCTAAGGCAACGATAGCTAGGCGGCTCAGAGAAGCCATACAAGTGGCTTACCATGCCCTTAAATGTGTCACGCCCACTTTCAGTGAAGGCACACTCTACCAGAGCGGCCACCATTCTTGCAGAGCAGGCTTGAGCATCACCAGAACAGATATGTCAGGCGGCCACCTGGTCTTCCCTGTCTGCCTTTTCCAAATACTATGCTTGGATCTCCTGACAGCGCCAGCACTAACCTTAAGACAGAAAAGTTCTCCAGGTAGTTTCCCACCCCTAGCTCGGTGAGTACTCGGTTATCCTCTTGGGTGCTGTCCAGAAAGACATTTTGGGAAAAACCAGAGTTAGACTTACCGGTAACTCTATTTCCAATAGCCTCTTCCAGGAGAGCAAACTACCCACCCTTGGCCTGGAGTTGGTTAGTTGTTCGTATGGTTTTATGCCCATTGTACATTTACTTTTCTGACTTTTTTTACTTTCTCTCGAGTCTTCTGGGTAAAGTCTGAATAGGGCAAAGTTATTCCTGGCATTTCCTCCCACTAGAGGTAGAGCCCTATCTTTCAGTCCTGGAAGAGATACTGGAAAAAGATTTACCGGTAAGTCTACTCAGGTTGCTTTACTGGGTTTAGTAAATTGTGTGGTTTTTTGATTGACATTAGGTGCTTTTCATAATGTCAGATTTATAAATGTCTGTGGTTTTAGGAGGAAGAAACCAGTTATTTTTTTTTTTAATAGTGATCGAAGACTGAGTATGATCGCAAATATCGGAAATTCGGAAAATCGCGAAGATGGTGATATATGCAGAATATTCGCAATTCCGGATATTTGGTATTTTTTATCCATTCACATCCTACTCAATGCAAGTTGAGAAGATGGGAAGGCTGCAACAAGAGCTTAGAAACACTCTCTGCGACCATCAACAGTTTTGTAAATCGATATTGGTGTGTGGTTGAAAATCGTCACTAGTGATGGACAAGCATGTTCGCCCTCCTCTGCCCGGGACAGTACGGTGTTCGACCACGCCTGTTCACCGGCAAGAAGGAGCCCTCTATTCTTCCTGCTCGTGGCATCATAGGCAGCGAGATCCCGCCGCAGGACAAATCTTTTCACTGAAGACCGGGTAGAACCCGGGTCTTTCAGTGAACATCTCGGCTCGCAACCCAGATGGTACATCAGTGACGTCACATCCGGTTAGATACCAGGAACATCTTCCAGGATGCGTTCCAGGTGCCGGATGTGACGTCACTCCGGGGTTTTTCCGCGAACGGGGCGGACGGCGAACTTTTTTAAGAGCTCCGCTCCGCCCTTCGCGGACGGACATGGCCGGAGTTCGGCCATCACTAATCGTCACCTTGAAATTCGCAAACAAATTTGTGCTGTGTTAAAAACATATATTGCACACCGAAATTCCGCAATTTAAAAACTGCCGATATTCAATAAAAAAAAACAATATTGCCGAATGCGAATATTTTCCATAAAATTGCAGCATGCCGCGAATACGAATGTGCCTATGCGCCGCTCATCACTACAAGAAGACACCAAACCTATTAACCCCCCTAGCGCACTGCTGAGGTCCAGCATTCTGTACCGAAAGTGCACATAGACTTCCATGGTAAATTTTTTCTATATGTTGTAGGCTTAACTTCCCAAATATGCCGTATTTTTTTTTTTAATAAATAATGAAAAAAAAAAACACAAAATTAGGACACAAAACTATGCTGATAGTACTAAATATCACCAGAAAAAGTCCCTGATGCCCCAGATGTTCCCATTTGCACTAACCCTCCTAACCGGTGTGATAAAATCACCAGGGATGAGGAGGTGTTACTGCAAATGGGCACATCTGGGGCATCAGGGACTTTATATTCTGTGATATTTAGTACATAGGGGAGTTTGAAAAGCAGTTTCTACATAGAAAACTGCTTTAATCTATTTACTGTACAATCTCTCGCCGCCTTCCCGAGTGACGTCATCACGTCACTCGGAGCGGGGGGGGGGGGAAGAGACCAGCAGCCGAAGAGGATGTCGCATGGGGACAACGGGACAGCGTGAGTATGGCGCTCTCCCAGAGCCCCGACTATGTACTGGACGGCAGCACCCTGTCCAGTGCGATAGAGCAGTTGGAGCGCTGGACGAGGTGCTGCGTCCCTAACACTAGGGCGGGTTAAAGTAACCCCCAATTCAAACCCACTAGACTTCCCCTTCCGGCACCCATATGTGGTGGTATATGCTGACCGAGCTCCCGCTCCTCCCGTGTCAAACCAGCCTTTAATACAGGCAAAACCCGCTCGGTGCTCCACATCGCCGGAGTCCACCCACGGCACCCCGTACTGGTCGCATGGACAATAAACCTCAACAGCCATGATAAATCCCAACTGGCGCCAGCACGTCAACAACTGGCTGAGGCGAATGATCTGACCCCCCAGAACCTGTATGTGCCCACCTCGGTAAGCCGGTTAGAGGACCTGGTCACTGCCGCCATTTAAAACCCACCATACAGGAAGCCATAACCAAGCGCCAGGACCTCAAAATCAATCATTGCGCCAGGACTCAATGACCAAAGCCATAAACTCTCTGAGGCAGAGCAGAGGATCTTCTGTCCTGGACGATGAGGTTAATGATATGCAGTTTAAAGTGATGGCCTAGACCATAAATGACCTTCCTGGAGGAAAAAATTGATGATCAAGAAAACGGTAATAACACTTAGGATTATAGCATACTGGAAGCAGTGCCATCACAATCTCTTGCTATCTGCGGTAACCACATCCCCAACTGCTTGGTCTACCCACACTGCTTAAAGTGGAAAGGGCCCCACCGTTGGGACCCCCTAAACACCGAACTGCCAGAACCCCCGGCCACGTTGTCGCCAAATTTCTACTATGCTGATAAAACGCAAACTTTTTAAGTGTTCCATGGCCCAGCAATCATGCAATATGAGGGACAGAAGCTGTTACATGTTTGACTGACTACTCCGTGGAGGTTTCAAAGAACGCCAGCTTTTTAGCAAAATATGCTCCACGACTGTTACAGAAATGCATTTCCTTTTACAACCTGGCCTATCCTGCGACCCTACTAACTCCATAGTGTCAAACCCATGGCAAACCCCACCAGCCCCACCCCTGAAAGCTGACATCATCTGCTATTTTCTGCCATATAAAACCTCCTAGACATCAGGCTATGTTAAAATAGAACCATGGATATTGATGGTCACCGAAACTGTTATCGCCGTCTAAACTATACGCGGCGAAAAACACACATGTTCGCGTTCGCCCCATGTATTCGCGAACATATGGAACGTTACGACCCGTCCCCTATCTTTTAAACATTGGTGAAAATTTGACCACCTTGAGTCAACAGTCAGCATACACAATCCAGCCAATCTGCACACACACCCCTCACGTACCATCCCACCCCCTATAACATAGCAAGTAAAAGACGCCCATTTCACATGCCTGCTGAAGAAGGAGAGAGTTAGCAACAAGAGCTGCTGCGCTGCTGCATAGGGAACCATTACTAGGCAGTGTTCATTCATCTGCAGTCTTCACTGAATATCCCCATCCATCCATCCATACATGTGGAATATCCACTCTCACCCCAGTTTCCATCCAAACTGACCCATCACTCAACCAGTGCTCCATTCCAACTGACCATCACCAGTGTCCCTCCACACTGACCATCTCCCCCCAGTGTCCTCCACACTGACCATCTCCCCCTCCCCCAGTGTCCCACCACTGACATCACCACCATGGTCACCTCCAAAACCTACCATCACCACCAGTCCTACCACACTGACCATCACACACCAGTGTCTGACATACTGACCATCACCACCCAGTGTCCTCCCAAACTGACCATCACACACCCAGTGCCTCCACACGACATCACCCCCAGTGTCTGCACAACTGACCATCACCACCAGTGTCCTCCCCCCAAACTAGACCATCACCACCAGTGTCCTCCAAACTGAACCATCACCCACCAGTGTACCTCCACACTGACCTCATCACCACCCCATTGTCTGCCATAACTGACCATCACCACCAGTGACCTCCAAACTGACCCATCACCACACCATGTCCTCCAACACTACACCATCACCACCATCGTCTGACCTACTGATCACCACCACCATTTCCTCCAAAACGGACCATCACCACCATGTCCATCCACAACTAACCACACACCACCAGTGTCTCCACTAACTGACCATCACACACCAGTGTCTGCCATCACTGACCATCACCACCAGTGTCTGTCCATAACTGACCCATCACCACCATTGTCCTCCAAAACCGACCATCACCACCACCAGTCCTCCACAACTGAACCATCACCACCATGTCTGCCCCATACTGACCATCACCCACCAGTGTCCTCCAAAACTGACCATCCCACAACCAGTGTCCCCATACTGACCAATCACCCACAGTGTCCTCCAAACTGACCATCACACACCATGTCTGCACACACTGCACCACACACCACCATGTACCTCCATACTGACCCATCACCACCAGTGTCCTCCACACTGAACCATCCCTCCCCAGTGTAACTCCATAACTGACAATCTCATCTCCCCCATTGTCCTCCACACTGTCCATCTCACCATTTCCTCCCTACTGCACAATAAACCATCCACCCAGTGTCCCCACACTGACCATCTCCCCCCACTGTCCGCCATAACTGACCAATCTCCACTCCCCCAGAAGTCACTCCACCCAACTGGCCATCCCATCCCCAGTGTCCTCCATACTGACCATCTCCCCCACGTGTCCTCCACATTGACCATCTCCCCCAGTGTCCACCATACTGACAATCTCCCCCAGTGCCTCCACACTGTCCATCTCCAACCAGTGTCCTCCCATAACTGCCATCTCCCCCAGTGTCACTCCACACTGACCATCTCCCCCAGTGTCCGCCAACTGACAATCTCCCCCAAAGTCCCCACACTGTCCATCCTCCACCATTGTCACTCCATACTGACCATCATCCCCCAGTGTCCTCCACAATTGACCATCTACCCCACGTGTCCACCATACTGACAATCTCCCCCAGTGTCCTCCACACCTGCCCATCTCCCCACATGTCCTCCACCACTGACCATACACCACCAGTGTCCTCCATACTGACCATCTCCCCACGTGTCCTCCACACGACCATCACCCACACAGTTTCCCCCAACCTGACTATCTCCCCCAGTGTCCTCCACACTGTTCATCCATCTCCACCCAGTGACCCAACTCCATAAATTAAAATCACCTTTTCTAAGCTGAAGGCCACATGTGGAAAGCAGATACTTCACAGGTTTTTCAGGGAATTCCCACACAGGCCATTTTACCAACACATTTTTAGTCTCCCAGCTCACAAATCACCATTGACTATATCATTGTAAAAATTCTTGGTGCGGATTTTATTGCCTGTGAAAACAAAATTTCTTGGGAGTTTTTGCCATGGAATCCCCCTCTGTCATGACATTGACCATGTGTTAGACCCCTTGAAAATACTTCCCACAACACTATTGTGGCCCACAAAGGGTCCCTTTGTTTTTAAATAATCGCCTGCCCGATTGAAGAATCCAATGGCGGTTTTCGCACGTTCCGCAAACTTTTTTGCGGAAGTTCGCGTTCGCGAACACAACATCAACTCCGGGTACCACACATCACTAATCACATGGAAATGTAAAATGCCTTAGACGCCCCACCCAAACCAACATGTTCTGAAACATCTAAGAAAACTGAATACGTGGGCATGCTGCAGGAGATCACCTAGTTCCACTGATGTATCTCGCATTCGCAGATTCCTGGTTCGCGATGTGTTTTGCATCCCCGGCCAATTGTCAAAAGGAGTGGACGTAATGATCCTTCTCCACAAGTCCCATACAATACCACTTGTGCACTCTACTTGTGCACTTGGAGGCACAACAATAATATATATGGGGGATTCAACTGCCGTAATGTCTGAATGTTGATTGAATTTCTATTAATTGTCGAACTCGCAATAGAGATTGCTGCCTACTGACCCCTCCAAAGACAAGTTCCACTCCACTGGCATACTTCGTCTTATCCAACTACACTCACACAACAATTTGGCAGGACTTCTGTCCACTAATCACCACATACAATTTCACCTTCCTCTCACAGCACAACGCGTCCCTCTCCAGAACTCGACTATATCTTCACGAACCACCTATCTGCTGCCCGATTGTCGCTGACCCCAGATATACAATGACACCTAGTATTTATCTCGGACCACAACGCCTATTAGTATTTGCTCTTTTCGTGACATTTGCCAATGCCATCCGATAATCATTTGAGATTTCCAATCCAAAACTGTCCAGGATACGGCAATTCCAACCTCACTGACTCACACACCTATGTGACTACACCAACCACAACTATAACACCACTGCACGCACAACCTATCCTGTTTGGAGAGGGCTGCCAAAAGCCCGACTTAAGGGGAATTGTGAATCCTTACACTCACTGCAAACGTAGGGATGCCAACCATTCGCTACCAAAAGGCCACTCTGTCTCCGTTACCCATCAAACAAGAACACCCAGGCCAAACTCACAGGAATCCAAGACAGATTTGATCACTGGCTTGAACGCCAGGAATATTGAAACAATACTTACACTGGAACTTCACCTATCACACATTTGGCAAACAACCTTAGGCAAAACTTTTTGCCAACATTCGTAAGCTAGTCCCATTCACGAACACTCACATCTCTGCGATGAATGACTGACACTCTGACCCTCAATGTATTAATAACATCAACTGGCTAGCTACTACCAATCCGTTATAATAATACCTCCAAGCCACAGTGAATTCACGGCCCAAGATGACTCCCTCAAAACACATTTCTCTCCCCCTCCCCTTTTCTGCAATCAGATAACCTAGAACCTCATTGAATGCCCCCAATTACTGTACAAGATTCTACAGCAGAGACAATTTTCCTTCCTTCCTCCGTCCAAAAATATAAGGCCACCAGTGTCACGCACCCCCCTAGTGGCCCGGAACCGCGACAGAGTCCTCCCAATCAATTTTCACAACACACAGAGAGTCCAACTCTAGGTCGTTACAACATTGGCGCCAGAATCGACACTGAATTGGGCCGCAAGTCAGACCATAAAAGGGTAGCGTGCAAACTTACAGGACCAGAAATAACACATCATTTTGGTATCACTGCCACCATCCCATTAATTCGGGAAAATGAAACAACCTTTCTGATTAGCACTATAAAACGTCTAGGTAGCGACTCTTCAGAAAGCTATGCTGAATCGTTCTGCGGTCTTCAAAGCAGGTATGAGGCTGAGAGAAATGACTTAAGGAGTCATTTATTTTACTGCCAATACAAGTTATTAAAATATACCAATATTATATTAACAATCAACAATTAAAGAGAGTAAATTCCCATGGTAAAAATAAAAGGGAGACAACAACCTGAAGAAATGCATACTTAATTTTGCTGACAGAAGAGTGTCCGTTCGTAGGGGAACAGTCCAAGAATTATAAGAGTCCAAATGAAATGGCCACCAGCAACCTGTGGTTCTCGTCTGGTGCTCTCCTCTGTTCATGTGATGAAATACAAATGTAGAACTTCTTAGAGCAATGCTCTCTTTGGGTATAATAAGGATGAAATCCTTGGCGGGTTTTGAGATCCGGCCCCCCCCCCCATGTGCGGCGGTATTATATTTTTGGATGGAAACAACGCCTCCCAAAATATGAACACGATCCATATTTTTTTTTGCCCATGGCCGTGGTACACAGCATGCAATGCCATATCCACACTCCCCAGAACTTACAGGTCCACATAATAACCAAACATTAATGAAGTGGCATAATTCAGTCATGAAGAAAGGTTATAAACTTTGAAACCACCAACATCCAGAAGTACATTTCTAATAATAGAGGTATCCGGCTGGGTCAACGAAAACGCTGATTATATGTTTATCCTAACTGTATCACGTATGATGTCCACTGGACAGGCCCAAAAATCACTACAGACATTACTAGTGTGGTCGGTGCCAGGTATTCATATTACGTGATTGTAGTTCCTTGCTACGTATATAAGTGTAGGCATACATTTACAACCCTTACCTGACTCTACCTCCAAGACCTATATGCAACACCCCCAGCGGGGTTGGAGTTATGCACTTTGAAGCCCCACGGGGGGATAATGACCCCTCTATGACACTCTACGAAACCTAATGGCACCCCCCATATCCTTTTTTGAAGTTTACTACCCTCCCTAGAGAAAGACCACCTACTATTTACATATGAAAGCCTTCAGTGTCAATACAGGGAAAATATCAATATTCCTACAGATCCAATACCAATATTAATGAGTATTAACACATGAGGCTGGATGACCCTCACGGTTCATCCGGACACCCAGGGCCCAGAACGGTTACCAACCGCTGAGTTTTAATAAACTTCGAAAGATGACCTTCTCGACCCTTTATTTCCTCCCAAACGCCAATGAGGCCTATATAAACTAACTTATTCCCAAGTAAGGTAACAGACGACCACTTTACAAGGCTCTATCGCCCCCATATCACAATCAACAGCACGTGGAAAATCACTTTCGAAAAATAAATCTGGCTGAATGCAAAGCAACCCATTTTACCAGACGTTGTACTATGCCAACACAAGCAGGTTCCGTCAACAGTTAGAAGCGCTGCCTGACGAACATCCGGAAAACACTGATACTAATGGAATATGCCAAATCCACATCCTAGTTCTGATGTGGCACTACCTGGTAACTAGATGTAGAGAAGTGCTGACAGTAAGCCTGTCAAATCCTCCTGATGTATCCAGTCTGCCCGCATACTATGTTGTCCCAAGGTACCGACCAATCATGCAAAGTACTTTGACTATCTGACACGCAGAGGGAGCTGGAGTTGCCTAGTCCCTGGGCAGGGTAAGACCAGCTGTGTCCTGTTTTCTAATTAGAGTTGGTTTGGCTCTATAAAAAACCCACTCACCTTTCAGTATGGTGCCTCCACCCGGAACACAGTCCTGTGTGACTGACTGGGGGAAGCCTGTTTGTAACCTGTGAATTGAAAATGATACTCACATGTGTTGACTTATATGACTGTCTGTGATTATGGACTTTTATGCCTTCTTGGATTACATATGTATATAGGACTTTGCACAACAATAACCACACCCGTGGTTTTCACCTGCAAACCTGTTTGCTTTGCTGTCCTCTTTCGCCTGCTGGGGACCCATCACAGAGTACCGCACCACCTTGCCGCACAAATACTGCTAATACCCCACAAAGAAGGCATTCTATAAATGTCAAAATCACTAGACTGGCTATTCACGGGTGTTCCTTAATATTGGCTTCTCAGGCCTATACTGCGCTTGACTGATTGCTATGTATCAATCACCCACAGCCAGGGTAGTACTACTCCCGGGGTTCCTGTCCCGACACTTTTTGACCTTCCAAAAAGGGGACAACGACAGATGCCCATCTATCCCTTTACTGCTTCAAACCTAGCCTTGGAAACCTTTGGACCTACTAACTCCCAATACCCACGGGCATACCAGTGAAATCGCCCAAACATCTACCCTTACCTTCAGCCTATGTTATTTTGCTATGAATCCCTCCTCTTTACTTTACTACTTCGTCCCCTGCACTTTGGCCGCCATGCAGGATTCACGATCAATATTCTAAAAGCTTAACTGCTACTGCTGAACGCTATAACAAACCCCAACGCCAATGGTTGACAAGATGACTCCCTGTAGCCAAACTAATATCACTCTTATGGATCGAAAAT
>CM070037.1:5945257-5957227 GCA_036250615.1 Ptychadena robeensis | reverse complement strand
TCTACAGTGAGACGGGCACGTAGGTTCTGAGGAGTCTTAGGTTTATATGAATACTGTACCTATCTAATGTACTCCGCGAAAGGAAGTGATTGTAGCTTCAGACCGGAAGTGATATCATGTATAAACAGGAAGTTCTTTCGTGAGGTGATTGTGGAGGAAGTGTAGAGGAGACATTGCTGGGACTGGCAGCAGAGGAGGTAATAAGATATTATTCTATATTACACTCAGTAACCCCTGTCATGTGCGTCCTCATCCTCCATATACCATGATCTGGATGAATGAGAACCTTCCCAGACATGGAAGTGTCATCTGTGAGGTGATTGTGGAGGAAGTGTAGAGGAGACATTGCTGGGACTGGCAGCAGAGGAGGTAATAATATATTTTATATTACACCCAGTAACCCCAGTCATGTCCGTCCTCGTCCTCCATATACCATGATCTGGATGAATGAGAACCTTCCCAGACATGGACGTGTCATCTGTGAGGTGATTGTGGGGGAAGTGTAGAGGAGACATTGCTGGGGCTGGCAGCAGAGGAGGTAATAAGATATTCTATATTTACACTAACATTGTCACTATATATACACTAACTCCTAAATGTAAGTACACCCCTAGCAACACAAGATATGACACTGTGATATAAGTCAGTGTACAGCTTGTATAACAGTGTAATTGTATTGTCGCCTGAAAACGAGTCAAAACACAGCCAGTAGTGTCTAAACCTCTGGCAACAAAAGTTAGTACACCCCCTAAGTGACAACTGTTCAAAGTGTCAATATTTTACACCTAGATGACCACATCACAGAGCTGGATGTTGGAGACATTTTTCCACCTTTCATCTGAAGACCCCTAAGGATGGTCAATATGGTTCAGGTCAGGAGACATGTTTGGCCAGTCCATCACCTTCACTCTCAGTTTCTTTAGCAGGGCAGTGGTGGTCTTGGAGTTGTGTGGGGTGGCTATCATCTTTGTGCTCCTCACCTGATTGTCACCACACATGCTTGTCACCATCTGAACCAAATTAGTTTATCTTGGTGTCATCAGAGCCCAGGACCTCGGTCCAATAATCTATGGCTGCTGTCCCCTACCACCTCTGCAGCAAGTAATGTGAGGCAGACTCATACATCTATATACATAAGACGAGATATGATGCTGAGCACTGAGAGGCTGACCCCCCTACAACCTCTGCAGCAATGCGATGGGCTTTCATACATCTGAATACATATGAGCACTGACAGGGTAATCTCTCCTCCCCTACATCCTTTGCAGCAATATGGGGGCAATGATATATATATATATATATATATATATATATATATGTATATATAACAATAAGATTAAGACAATGAGCACTGATTGGCCAACCCCCATACAACCTCTGCAGCAATGTTGACAGCATTCATATATCTATTAACATAAGCATGGACGTTTCTAGCACTATATGCAATTAAGGCCCCATGGATCCTGGCTCCCTGACACAAGCAGCATGCCCGTACAGTTCAGGGAGAGAACTGTACAGGCACACCGATTATGTGGGCGATCATTCAGACTATGGGGGAAATATGTGTGGTTATTGTGAGGAGGAGCCATTCTCCAACTCGCCAATTCCAAGCTGCTTGTCTCCGGGGGGTGGCCATGTTATCGGTGAGGAGTGAGTGTACCCGTACAGTACAGAAATGTGCGGGCACGATGCTTGTGTCTGCTGATGAAATCTAGAAAGTCTAGAAATGGCACTGTAAAACCTCTTGATATGACACTGATCACGGGTACTCACCTACTTTGGATCATGACGAGGCCTGTTCTGGGTGGAACCTGTCCTGTTGTACTGCTGTATGGTCTAAGCCACCATGCTACAGCTCAATGTCAGGGTGTTGAAAATCTTCTTTGCCACCTCTGCCATCTTTCTGTAGAACAACATTTTTTTTACAGTTCTTTGCCATGATGATAGAGTGTAAGAGCAATTCATGCACAACCCCTGCCCACCTTATGGATCTAGCAGGAATTGGACCTCTATGTGAACTTTAGTCGATCGATCTGGAATCATGGGACGTTATTAGAGACATGCAATCGTTCCTATTTATTGACCCATGCAGGCCTCATCCCACTTCCATCATTTTTTTCGATGACATTTTTTTGAGTAGCCGATCTTTACATATGTCACTGATTGATCGATGTACACCTTATGATCGAAGACTTAATCGCATTTCCCAATCGTATAACAAGTCGATCTCTGGGAAATCTGAGCGTATTCTGCTTTATTCAAGGGGCGCGGGCCCTCATTCTTAACCTGTGTTTGAATAGTAAGGGGGGGGGGGCTCAATAATGTTCCTAAATAGAAAAGAGGGACCCTGCAAGGAAAGTTTGGGAACCACTGGTGTAGAGGAACACTTTAGGAGATACTTTGTAGGCCCACAATCCTTCTCTGAATACAATGAAATTAGTTACAAGATGTCTTTTGACACTTTAAAAATGTTGGATAGCAGTAAAGTGTTAAAGATATGAAGGAAACTCTGTGCAGATATTATTCACATTAATAATGCACTATTATTAATTATTACAAAATATCTACTAATTATTCTTATACAGAGAAGAGCAGATCCCATCTATGAAGATGGAGGAGGACCAGAGTTCCACTCATAAGAGCATATTAGACCTCACCCTGGAGATCATCTATCTGCTGACCGGAGAGGTGAGGAGGATTCTTTTTATCTGTAAATAAAACTCGGCAGTCTGTATTAATAATTATTACATGATCTCTTCACGCAGGATTATAAAGTGGTAAAGAGAATATCTGGTGAGCCATTAACACCCAGCAGATGTCTTGAAATGACATCACCCATCACAGCGCCTTCACCTCACTGTCTGACAACAAAGGGAAACAGTGGCAAAAAGATTTTAGAACTCATCAACAAGATTGTTAAGCTGCTGACAGGAGAGGTAAGGGATGTCAGGAATTGTGAGACACTATCCAGTAACAGACGCGGCATGTGTCTGTATGGTGACTGTATCATTGTGTGTGTCAGGTTCCTATAAGGTGTCAGAATGTCTCTGTCTATTTCTTGATAGGGTTTGAGGTATTTAGAAGATGGTAAAGGTGTGAAGTCAGTGAATTGCCTAAGCTTAACATTGCAAGGTAAGAGCAGAGCACATTATAAAGGAGAGGGCAGTATGGAGGGTCCCCCTGGACCCCCCATCATCTGATACACATGGACACAATGTATTCAGTCAGTATGTGTGTTTCCTACAGATGGATCCAGTAACAGGAATCCACCAGGGAGTTGTCCCCATCCTCTGGATTCCCAGGAGACCACACAGGAAGGTTTCCCCATCCCTCACCATGATCAGGTGACAGAGAAACAGAGCATGTTTTCCCAGAATGTTTTCTAAGCCTCAAGATTAGATCCTTGTCTGATTATCTCATATTCCCATTTCATAAAAGTATAATATAAATTTTTGGGTTATAGTGTGAAGAACTTAAGGATATCAACATTTATGTTAAAGTGGAAGAAGAAGAGACATTAGTAAGCAGAGATCACCGGTCCATAGAAGAGGGTTGTCTTCTGAATTCACACAATTCCATACAAGAGGACCACAACCATACACACCACCATGATCAGGTAGATAGTAATGAGCTATTAAACCTCAAACTAATTTTGTATTTTCATCTTTTTTTGCACTTATTCATCCATTTTATTATCTTTTTGTCTTGTTGAGGCTGAAGAGCAGAAAGACATGAAACTTGAGGTTATAGAGGAGGAAGAGACGTTGATAAGGGGAAATGAGCAGTCTATGGAGAAGAGGGAGATGATTATGGAAAGTAAACCAGAAAAATCCTCTCTACATGAGAACACAAGTAAGTGATGAACATAATGCAATGATCCACCTAAACATAATACAAAACTAATAATAATGCAAAGCAGCAGTTGGTTCACAGAACGGATACGAATCAAGAAAAAGTTGAATAGACCTTAGAACCCCCCCCCCCCCCCATCACCTGATAATGACATAGACACAATGTATTCAGTCAGTGTGTGTTTTCTACAGATGGATCCAGTAATAGGACCCCACCCAAGAGATGTTCCTCACAGGTAGGTCACACCATCCTTCACCATGATCAGGTAGGTGGGAGTAGTTATTCTAAAGTTTCTTCTATGAAACCTCTTGAATCTTTCTTCAAATGTTCATTATCATCTTTGAGGATCAGGGTGAAGACCTGAAAAACATCAAAGTTGAGGTTCAGAAGGAACAGACCCTGATGAGGGAAGTTCAGCAGGAGGAGGGTAGAACAATTCCAAAAACTGAGCTGGAGGAACCTGCTCTACATATTGACAGATGTAAGTAATAAAATGTGCAGATACTGTTCATATTCTTACAGCTCAGAACACTACTGTAGAGATACAGCCTATAAAAGATAATGGACTTTAAATCTTTGAGAAGGAACCTCATAATTTATGTACCACCTTCCCCACCCTATATTCACATCAAATGATGGCGTTCAATCAACAATCAAACAATTGTTAATGGTCTCATCTTCTTTTTCTGTAGACCAGCATTAGTATGCTGAGTGTTTTTGTTGGCCAACCTCTGGCACAGTAGCTCTCAACTTTTTTAGATCCACGACCCTGGAAGTGATGTTGCAAATTGTCACTTCCTGTATTTGGAATACCCACTGGTTAAGATCCGCTGCTTTTGCATGTTTGGTGGCTCCCTTCATCCATCTGCCTCTGATATGGGCTTCACTCCCTCCCAAGTTCCTTCTAACTGTGTCCTATCTGAGGAACCCTTGACCACTAATATAATATTTTTGGGTCCGGGTGGTGTCCAGTTCTCCGCACATTTCTGGCAGCCCATGCCGTAAAGCGACTGTAAACTGTAAAAATAAAAGAAAAACACCTATACACACATAACTCGCCTATATCCAGTTTTTGCCAAGGGACAGCGACCCCCTAAAAATAAATACTTCCCTTTGCTGCCTGCTTGCTCCCGCGCCACCTTTCCTGGAGTGTCCACTCCTATGGGCAGCAAAATGGATCAGTGAGATTCTCGCTCCCTCCGCCAATCCACATCTGAATGCAGTGACACTCCACCCCTCCAGCGTCACTGGATTTAAATGTGGCTGGCTGGCTGGCTGCCGGGTTGAAGGGGGCTTGGAAGAGTGGACGTTACTGCTGTCCCCAGTCCTCTTGTGCCTGGACCACCGCTGCGGTGGGATGTCACTGGTGGGGCAGAGCATTGCTGGATTTTTGCAATTTTAACCAGGTACCTCCAATCTGGCCTATTGTGGGCACCACTGGTGACAATGCCATCAAGGCACATTGGAAGATTTAGTTGTAATACATTGTTTATTTGGGTTGTTATGAGTGCACCCAGCGCCAGACCAGAACCAACATATGTGATTGGTGAATTTAAGGCATCAATACTTCAAATAACATATCATTCTTCCTTTCCTACAGATGGACACTATCTCTGGAATTCCTCACAGGGACATCACATGCTATCTCAAGATTGTTATTCAGAAGAAAATGGAATCCTACAATATTCTGAGGGAGAAAATCCTGTGACTGAACATACCAATCACAACCCTAAAGATTTAGTGAAATCCATGGATCCATTAGATGAATCTCACTCGGAGACTTATAAAGATAAATCTGATACTGATACAGATATAGAAGGCCATCACAATACTGAGACATTAGCAGATAAATCAAATTCCTCTCAGAGTTTACTCTTCTGCTCTGAATGCGGGAAATATTTCAGTAAAAACAGAGACCTTCTTGCACACCAGAAAATCCACATGAATGAGCGACCCCATGCATGCTCTGAGTGTGGGAAATGTTTTTTTCAGAAGTCAGACCTAAATAGACACCAGAAAATTCACACTGGGGATCGTCCTTTTTCATGTTCAGTGTGCGGGAAATGTTTCAGTGAAAAAAAAAGGCTTCTCACACATCAGAAAATTCACACTGGTGATCGACCTTTTCCATGTACGGAGTGTGGGAAATCATTCATTGAGAAAAAAGCATTACTTTCACACCAAATAATTCACACTGGTGAGCGGCCTTTCTTTTGTACAGAGTGTGGGAAAGGTTTCTCTCACAAAGGATACCTTGTTAAACACCAGAGAATTCATACAGGTGAGCGGCGTTACTCATGTTCAGAGTGCGGGAAATCCTTTTTGCAAAATGGAGATCTTGTTAAACATCAGAGAGTTCACACAGGCGAGCGACCCTACCCCTGTCTCACATGTGGAAAATGCTTCACTCTTAAAGCACATCTTGTTGCGCACCAGAGAAGTCACACCGGTGAGCGTCCATTTTCCTGTTCAGAGTGTGGTAAGAGTTTCACTAAGAAAGAACACCTACTGCGACATCAAGTAGTTCACACAGGAGTGTATCCTTATTCATGTTCTGAGTGCGGGAAACGTTTCACTCAAAAAGTACACTTTATTGTACACCAGAAAACTCATGTGGGTGGTCTTTTTTCTTGCTCAGATTGTGGAAGAAATTTCTTTGACAAAACAGCATTTATTTCACACCAAGCTATTCATACCGGGGAGCACCGTTTCTTTTGTACAGAGTGCGGGAAAGGTTTTTTCCACAAAGGAGACTTTATTAAACACCAGAGAATTCACACAGGTGAGCGTCCATTCTCTTGCTCAGAGTGTGGAAAATCCTTTACTCAAAACGGAGGTCTTATTAAACACCTAAGAGTTCATACAGGCGAGCGTCCTTACCCATGTCCAGAGTGTGGGAAAAGCTTTGCAAACCAAGGAAACCTTAATAGACATAAGAGAACTCACCAGCTGATGCTTATGAAAACTATAGGAAGGCAAATGGAAGTATAAGGTTCACAGAGCAACTGCTTTGCTACAGACACAGTCTCTTACTGGTTTCTTTAAATATTAGAGACCCAGTAAAGACAACTGACATCAAAAAATACTGTTTCTCTTCCTCCCTAAGCTTCACTTTAATGTGTTTATCACTTATTAGTTTTCTTAAATAAATATGAAATCTCTTTACCTATTTCAATCTGTGGTTCAATTATTCTTTTAGAATTTATCTTATTTCATAAATAACTGATCACTGCACTGTTTTCAGAGTTAACAAACACATTATAAAGTATGGTGACACAGGAGATATGTAGTGCTCAGAGCTGCACAAGGTATGGCATAGAATGTAGTGTGGATGGTGGAGGGGAGATGTCAAGGAATGCAGTGTTGATGATGGGAGGAGAGAAGTCATAGAATGCAGTGTGGATGGTGGAGGGGAGATGTCATCTAATGTAGTGTGGATGATGGAGGGGAGATGTCATAGAATCTAGTGTGGATGGTGGAGGAGAGATGTCATAGAATGTAGTGTGGATGGTGGAGGGGAGATGTCATAGAATCTAGTGTGGATGGTGGAGGGGAGATGTCATAGAATGTTGTGTGTAGAGGTGCACCGATTGCAAAGTTCTTGGCCGATTCCAATTTTGCAGAAAAGTAGTGTAATAAGTAGTACGGGTATATATAGCATACATAGACTCCACTGTCATAAAAGCACACCTCTGCCTTTAGCGCCCAGTATAGATATATAGACTCCATATACAGTGCAGAAAGGGAGCACTGTCCTATGTGGGGGTTCAGCTCCTAAAACAGCAATCCACAAGATTGTTATCCTCTTTAGGGCTCCTGTCCATGTTTATTTTCACCATACAGTCCAAAACGGCATGCTTATTGGAGCACAAAGTCTAAACAAAAAAGTCACTCGAAAATGCCAATACTCCTGGCTTTGCACCTTTCAACATAAATTGTCATCCTTGGCTTCCTAGCAGCAACAGGCCTGTGCCTCACACTTTCTGTGAGACCCCTGTATCAGCTGTTCCTGTAACCACAGGCCTGGGCCCCACACTGCTTGTGTGCCCCCTGTCTCCACTCTGTCAGAAGCCCAGACACAATGGTCTGAGCTCCTTTTGTGGAGACACACCCAGCTCCACTCACCTGTAAACAGATGTTAACCCTTATAATGTAACAAAAACAAAACACTCAGCACCCTAATGGTGCTGGTCAAATTATTCCTGGACTTCTTCTAGGACACCACCATTCACATAGTGACAGTCTGTCACACCTATAACCACATCTGTCATAAACTCCTACTATAGATATATAGACTCCATATATTGTACAGGAAGGAGTGGGTAAAAATTGTCCTTTAAGCACATCTCTGCCAGTATAGATATATAGACTCCACACATAGTACTGACAGGCAGTTAGGTGCCAGTGAGCACAGTCATATAAGCACACCTCTGCCAAAAACTCCCAGTATAGATATATGGACTCTAGTTCATGACATTGCAACACAAAGTGCTAGTGTGAAATAGTCCTCAACCTGCAACTGTGTAGTCTGAATGGGGAGCATGATACTGTTACTGAAAAGGGGGGCCCTGTATGGCAGGTTTGTGTCATAGAATGTAGTGTGGATGGTGGAGGAGAGATGTCATAGAACAGTGGTTCCCAAACTGGGGAGCATGGAGGTATTCCAGGGGAGGCGCAGCTACCATGCTGAGGGAGGGACAAACAGAAAGCCAACCATGATGGAACTAGCTGCAGACAGTAAGTAGAGTTGCATGTGTTCTGTGTGTATGTTTCTATTCTTTATTGCTCTTTTGTTTTGTTTTCCATAGTTCTAAGTTGATGGCAATGCTGCAGAATGTTCTATATGGTGCTGATAATACGCCTCCCTCTAAAATATTGCATGATATACGGTATAAGAATATATCTGTACTTGTGAATCCACTCAACATTTGTATAAACTCAGTCTTGGATCCACAGTTCGGAACTGATAGCCAAGCTGCTGTTCTAAGCTATTATCCTACCTTTACAACTGCGCAGATAGCCCACGTTTTTTCAACATTTCAAGGTTAAACTTATGAATTTCTGTCAAGGTTAGGGGCTTGGGGGTGGGTGGTGCTTGATAGTAAAGGGTGCGTTTAGGGGGTTGGGGGGTTAAGTTTTGGAGTTTGGGGGGTTCACATTAATCTAACTTTAACCATGGGAACCCCCTTACCCCCCAAACCCCTAACCTGAAATGCTGATTGCTAGGGCAATCTGTGTATGTACAATTGTAAGGGTAGGAAGATATCTCCGAACACCTGATAGAGATGACCAATGAGATGCAGATGTAAATGGTGACCACCTTCTGCTATGAAGGACAGAAAGCTGCATGTGTCTCTCATTTGCTGCACTCCTGTCATCAGAAAAGCAAAAAAAAATTCTCTGGAACTGTGTGTAATATGGGAGGCTTTTCCTGCGACGAATATTCTACAGTGAGGCGGGCACGTAGGTTCTGAGGAGTCTTAGGTTTATATAAAAACTGTACTCCGCGAAAGGAAGTGATTGTAGCGTCGGACAGGAAGTGATGTCATGTATAAACAGGAAGTTCTTTCCTTAGGCGATTGTGGAGGAAGTGTAGAGCAGACATTGTTGAGACTGGCAGCAGAGAAGGTAATAAGATATTATTTTATATTACACCCAGTTACCCCCGTCATGTCTGTCCTCATCCTCCATATACCATGACCTGGATGAATGAGAACCTTCCCAGACATGGAAGTGTCATCTGTGAGGTGATTGTAGAGGAAGTGTAGAGGAGACATTGCTGGGACTGGCAGCAGAGAAGGTAATAAGATATTATTTTATATTACACCCAGTAACATCTGTCATGTCCGTCCTCATCCTCCATATACCATGATCTGGATGAATGAGAACCTTACCCTACATGGTAGTGTCATCTGTGAGGTGATTGTGGAGGAAGTAGACAGGAGACATTGCTGGGACTGGCAGCGGAGGAGGTAATAAGATATTATTTTATATTACACCCAGTAACCCCCATGATGTCTGTCCTCATCATCTATATACTATGATCTGGATGAATGAGAACCTTCCCAGACATGAAAGTGCCATCTCTGAGGTGATTGTAGAGGAGACATTGCAGGTAAAAGACTGTTGGGCCCCTACCAGGAGACAACCTATACAGAGTGACCTGACCATGCTGCTTTGCTCTGTTTCCAGACAGAAATGCTCTACACTATGAGTACTCTATGATACAGAGCCATAGCAATATAACTCACCACCAGGGAGGAAGGATGACTAATGTGTGATTGTTGCAAAGGCTGCTAACCTAAATGTCAGACAACCCTAACCTTCATCTGAGAACAATGTCATGAGTATTTACTCACTTATTGTGAGTATTGGTATTCAATTCCCATTGATTTTATGAAGTAAGGAGAGATTGCTTATAATGCTATTCAGAACCAAATAGAGTTTCTAACCCTTCTACTCTCTTTCAAAAATGTAATATTTATATTGTTTCAGCACATTTGATCATAGATAAACTTGTCATTTAGGATGTCGATATATATGATAAAAATTAATCAAATAAATCCGTACAGTTCAGGTGATCCTCAGTTTATTATCAGTCCACAGAGAAGAGCAGATCACATGAAGAATGATCATGGAGGAGGACCAGAGTTCCATGAATGAGAGCATATTAGACCTCACCCTGGAGATCATCTACCTACTGACCGGAGACGTAAGGAGGATACTTTTTATCTGTAAATAAAACTCAGCCCTATCTGGAGAGGTGAGCAGGAATCTGAGCCGTCTCTTTGAATAATTATTACATTATCTTTTCACACAGGATTATAAAGTGGTAAAGGAAATCTCTGGTGAGCCATTGACACCCAGTGGATGTCTTGAGGGGACATCACCCATCACAGTGCCATCACCTTACTGCCTGAAAACAAAGGGAAACAGTGTCAAGAAGATCCTAGAAGTCATCAACAAGATTGTTCAGCTGTTGACAGGAGAGGTGAGCCGGGAATTGTGGGACATTATCCAGTAACAGACACAGGATGTGTCTGGATGGTGACTGTATCATTGTGTGTGTCAGGTTCCTATAAGGTGTCAGGATGTCTCTGTCTATTTCTCCATGGAGGAGTGGGAGTATTTAGAAGGACACAGGGATCTCTACAAGGACATTGTCATGATGGAGGATCAGCCGTCCCTCACATCACCGGGTAAGAGAAGACTTTATTGTAAAGGAGAGAGCAGTAAGGAGGGTCCCCCTACACCCCCCATCATCTGATAAGCACATAGACACAATGTATTCAGTCAGTGTGTGTGTTTCCTACAGATGGATCCAGTAACAGAAACCCACCAGAGCGATGTCCTCTGGATTTTCAGGATTTCACACAGGAAGATTACACCACCCCTCACCATGATCAGGTAAATTAGCACAATTATGCAATCCTTTGTAAAACTACTTGATCATGTTCCTTGATATACTCTCTTGTTTTCTTGACCTGTATTCTATAATATTTGTGGTTCAGGGAGAAGAAATTAAAACTGTTAAAGTTGAGATTAAAGAGGAAGAAGAAGACACATTGGATGAAGCTTTGCAGTCTGTGGACGAGGTTGGGACAACGATAAAGATTAAACAGGAGGAACCTTCTCTACATATTAATACAAGTAAGTAACAAACACTACTACAGATACAAATTAGGAAAGTAGCAACTGTAAAACTCCATTGTCCTGTTACCATTGTTCATGGTAAACAACCTAACATCATTTTGTCAGAACAGAGAGTTATGTCAATGTACCAACCTCCTCACCCAACAAATAAGTTGAAGAATTGTAATCCATATAGTAAAAAACCTTTAGAACAATGCAGCGATTACCACACAATTTAGGGAAATAAGTACATTACACTATAATTGTCATATTCCCAACAAATGAGGAGGAGATACTGTACACCATATGAGAGGTCCATCTCCATTCCGCAATATAATGTCATGTTCCCAACAAATGAGAAGATACTTTACACCAGATGAGAGGTCCATCTTCATTCCCCAATATAATGTCATGTTCCCAACAAAAGAGGAGGAGGTACTGTACACCATATGAGAGGTCCATCTCCATTCCTCAATATAATGTCAT
>CM070037.1:5891654-5920488 GCA_036250615.1 Ptychadena robeensis | reverse complement strand
CCATATGAGAGGTCCATCTCCATTCCCCAATATAATGTCATGTTCCCAACAAATGAGGAGATACTGTACACCAAATCAGAGGTCCATCTCCATTCCTCAATATAAAGTCATGTTCCCAACAATAGAGGAGGAGATACTGTACACCATTGTCAGAGTTATTGTGTATAATAACTATAAATAGGTATAGATTAGGATATATGGCAACCATTTTTGTATGATTTTTTTTATTTACAAAACCTTAAATGTTTTGAAGGGTTTTGAAATTCACTGACCTGCAAGTTGGTGATTTAGTGTGATAATAAACCTTGTAAAAAGTTGACCAAGTTTACGCCTATAGATAGAAGCCTCACAAATCTACTTGTGTCTTTTAAAGACAATGTGAGACATCTGTTTTGATGGCTGGAACTACATCATATTTGTATCAATATATATATTGTATCCACCATATATATTGTGTGTAAAGTGAATTAGGAATATCATCGTTTATGTCTAAAATCTATCATCTCCAGTTAAGAGAAATCAAGTTGCATTATATTGAATTTTTATAGATACCTTATTAGGATATTAAGTAGAGTGTTTGGAATATATTGTCTAGCTCATTCACTAATTAGAAGTATTTTCCTTTGTTATTCACATAATTACTAGATATTGTGTGACAGGGTGTCCCAGTATGTGCATGGGAAAGTGCTGGATGGTGCATATATTGCACCTAGGTTTAGGTACTGTTTGTAATAGAGGCTCCAGGGAAAACCGTGTGTTTGGTTTTCCAGATGGTTTAGAGTGAGAGCCGGAGTTTAGGGCCCTGGAGTCGGCCAAGGGAAGAGAAGGGAGGGTCCCTTGGCCACCAGGTCCAGGATTTGCTCACACAGAGTTCAGGTGTGATTAAAGAGGAGTCAGTTGCTGGCTGACTGGGGGTCTGTGCAGAGGCACCTGCACAAGCTTGCCGCAGACAAGCTGAGAGCATGGATTCAAGATACTGTGATACTGCTGATTCTGTGCTATACTATATAGGGAGTTAGCTACCCGAGTGAGGCAGCTAGTCGCTCAGCCGGTTTTGTTTGTTTTTGTTTGGAGCTTTTGTATTTTGTTTTGCCTTTGTTTACCTGGCTGACAATAAAGCCACAGGCGGATGCCTGCTATTTGTGTTCAAGGACAGTGTTTCTGCTTCTTACTTCTAAGCCATGATCCCTGCAGCCTGCAAGCAATTCCCCACCTTGCCACAACTGTTAATCAGAAGCAGTATAAATATTCTGACACCATGTTCATAAATGACATTAATAATACACATAACATATCATTCTTCCTTTCCAATAGATGGACACTATATCGGGGATTCCTCACAGGGACATCATATGCTATCTCAAGGTTGTCATTCAGAAGAAAATGAAATCCTACAATATTCTGCTGGAGGAAATCCCATGACTGATACCAATCACAGCCCTAAAGATTTAATTAAATCCACCGAGGAATATCACCTTAACAGGACACATAAAAATGAATCACATGCTGACACTGCAGATATAGATCATTCCAGTACAGAGAGATTAGCAGAATCTTCAAATTTCAAAGAACCTTATTCAAGTTTTGACAGAGTTCACACAGTAGGGAGTTCGTTGTTATGCTCTGAATGCGGGAAATGTTTCAGTAAAAAAAAAGACTTTCATACACATCAGAAAATGCACAGAAATGAGCGACCCCATGCATGCTCCGAGTGTGGGAAATGTTTTATTCAGAAATCAGACCTAAGAAGACACCAGAAAATTCACACCGGAGATCGTCCTTTTTCATGTTCAGTGTGTGGGAAATGTTTTACTGAGAAAAGAGGACTCGCCACACACGTGAAAATTCACACAGGTGAGCGACCATATTCATGTTCAGTGTGTGGGAAAAGTTTCATCATGAAAAATGCACTTGTTAGACACCAGAGGATTCATACAGGTGAGCGCCCTTTCACATGTTCAGTCTGTGGGAAAACCTTCATTCAAAAGGGTGACCTTCTCAAACACCAGAGAATTCACACAGGTGAGCGTCCCTATTCATGTCCAGAGTGTGGAAAGTCTTTCATTGAGAAAGGAAAACTACTTACGCATCAGAGGAGACATAGGGGTGAACGTCCTTTTTCCTGTTCAGAGTGCGGGAAACGTTACACAGAGAAAGCAAAGCTTCTTGCACACCAGAAAATCCACACAGGCCAGAGTCCTTTTTCATGCTCCGAGTGCGGGAAATTTTTTATTCAGAACGCAGACCTTATTAAGCACCAGAGAATACACACTGGTGAGCGTCCTTTTTTATGTTCAGAGTGTGGGAAGTGCTTCACTGAAAAAGGTGCACTTCTTACACACCAAAGAATTCACACCGGCGAGCGTTTTTTATGTCCATTTTGCGGGAAAGGTTTCCGTCACAAGAAAGCACTTATTACCCACCAGAAGGGACATCCGGGGTACGCTGGTTCTTTCTCATGTGTCAAGTGCGGAAAATGTTTTACGGCGGAAAAAGAGCTTATTTCTCACCAGAGATGTCACGCTACTGAGGGTCTTGTCACCTCCCAATGAGCCTTTATTAAATAAACCTGATGAATTGATAACTGTATGTCTAAAAATAAATTAACATTCAGTGTCTCTCTGCTAAGTATGGATATTTCTCTTAATTTTGTCACTGGTACAAAAACTGATGTTTACTTGCCATTGGACATATCCTAACTTCTTCTAGGGCATGAACATAGCGCAATATTTCATATAACATCTGATGGGTCGAGAACCCTTTGGCTTCCTTACTTCCATAGAAATGAGAATTAATGGTTACAGTTCCTGTTGATATTGCAGACAACGGCTACCCCCATTCATTTTGTATAGGTATATATATATTATATATAACCATTCACATTGTGCTTAACAAACCAAAATGCTTGGGTGAACACAATAGTATATAATATGAAGCCGCCCCCCCCCATACACGGATTAAAAACCATTCGATCGTTCATGAAGTGGTGACACAATGAATCGTCGAACGTTTTAGTTGCGCACCACTTTGGACAATTCCAGTTCATAATTTAGATGGAGAGATCGAACAGGGATTTACCAACATGTTGGTTCCCTATTCGATTTTCATTTCTTTGATTGATGATGGTTTAGAAAGCCCCTCATATTACATGGTTTTGGTAAAACAAAAGGAGATCTAAAATAAATATGACAGAGAAATCTAATGGTGTATTGGGGGCCCTTAGGGGAGCATACACTGCTCAACAAAATAAAGGGAACACAAAAATAAGACATTTTAAATCTGAATGAATAAAATATTATTAATAAATACTTTGTTCTTTACATAATTAAATGTTCTGACAACATTATCAATGCAAATCAAATTTATCAACCCATGGAGGTCTGGATTTGGAGCCACACTCAAAAATAAAGTGGAAATAAACACTACAGGCTCATCCAACGTTGATGTTATGTCCTTAAAACAAGACAAAATGAGGCTCAGTAGTGTGTGTGGCCTCCACGTGCCTGTCTGATCTAGGTGCCCAACCTGTGGCCCGGGGGCCATATAAGGCCCTTTGGGTGTTGTTCAGTGCCCCCCTTGATCCTCCACATGCGGCCCCCAAAACCGAACTGTTAATGCATAGGGCATAGCAACTCACCTGTGAAGCTTTCCTAATCAACTTTGGCAGTCCTACATCAGTAAAATTGGCAATGTTGATCAGGGAAACCAGGTCTACATGTGACCACTGCACCCAGGGGCAGCAGGGGGGATGGGTGCTGTCGGGTTTCAACTGCCTAATGGGATCTGGTCCACCACCTGCTGAGATATGTTGACAGGGGGAGGGTCTGGATGTTATGTGTGACCCTTTAGAGATGCAGAGGGCCGCACTTGTGGCCCTACATATCAATTCAGTTGTCCACCACTGCTGTATGACCTCCCTTTAATACCTAGGCTTTCTCCTGCTAAAGCATTCCCCAACTCCTGGACTGTCTCTGGTAAGTAAGTTTCTGTGGTGGGCGTTGGTGGATGGAGCAAGACATTTATGTCCCAGATGTGGTTAATTGGATTTAGGTCTGGGGAACGGGTGGGCCAGTACAAAGCATCAATGCCTTCATCTTACAGGAACTGCTGACACACTCCAGCCACATGAGGTTGTAGTGACCAGAGAAAGGGTCACTTAACTGTATTATATGTGCTGTACAATATATGCTGTATAGTGCTTATATAAATGTGTGTATCCCCTTAAGGGTTACACCTGTTGTTTACGAAAAGCTGGTACCATGACTCAGGTCTGGGAATGTACTTGCATCCTTCCCTCCAAAATGTAACAAACATAGTCCTGCCCAGTAACAGGCCTTAGGCCAGCCCCATTCCAAGGATATAAATAGAAGTCCTTTGGAAACTTCTGGGCTTTTTCCGGCTTTCACCTATGACTCCTGAGATGACTACAGGCCTCCAGCATTACACCCTGGAGAAGGTCCCTAGCCCCCAGCCATTGGTCCAGCGACTTGTGAAACCCTGCCTCTGGGTGATGGTGCAAGCATGTATATATTCCTCAATAAAACCTTGGAATTATTGGGCTGTGAGCAGGACCTGGTGAGCGAGCAGAGGACATCCACCTTAAAGAACCTGGTGTCGTGAGTAGTTTCACATACAACACTCGCACGACACTAATAGGTCTAGCATTGTCTTGCATTAGGAGGAACCCAGTGTCAACCGCACCTGCATATGGTCTCACAAGGGGTCTGATCATATCTTGGTAACTAATGGCAGTCAGGTTACCTTTGGTGAGCACATGGAGTGCAGCCCCCCAAAGAAATGCCACCCCACACCATTACTGACCCACTGCCAAACGGGTCATGCTGGAGAATGTTGCAGGCAGCAGAATGTTCTCCACGGCATCTCCAGACTCTATTACGTCTGTCACATGTGTTCAGTGTGAACCTGCTTTCATCTATGGAGAGAACAGGTCGCCAGTGGCGAATTTGCCAATCTTGGTGTTCTATGGCAAATGTCCTGCACTGTGTTGGGCTGTAAACATAACCTCCACCTGTGGACAGTGGGCCTGCATGGAGTCTGTTTCTGTTTAAACCAGACACATGCACATTTGTGGCCCACTGGAGGTTATTTTGCAGGGCTCTCACCGTGCTCCTCTTGTTCCTTCATGCACAAAGGTGGAGGTAGCGGTCCAGATGCTGGGTTATTGCTCACATGCACGTCTCCTGTATGTACTGGCCTCCATGCTCTGGAAACTACGCTGACAGACACGGTAAACCTTCTAAGGCAGCTCACATTGATGTGATATCCTGGATGAGCTGCACTACCTGAGCCACTTGTGTGGGTTGTAGACTCTGTCTCATGCTACCATCAGAGTGGTATTCAAAAGTGACCAAAACATCAGCCAAAAGCTGAGAACTGGTGTGTGGTCACAACCTGCATAACCACTCCTTTATTGGGGATAACTTGCTCATTGCCTATAGTCTCCACCTGTTATCTCTTCCATTTGCACAACATCATGTGACAGATTGTCAATCAGTGTTGCTACCTAAGTGGACAGTTTGATTTCACAGAAACGTGATCAAATTGGAGTTACATTGTGTTGTTTAAGTGTTCCCCCTTTTTTTTAGCAGTGTATTATTACCAATTTGTGTGATTTTAGGTGCCTTAAAAGTCAGGCGCACAACACTTCACGTAAGACTATGGTTCAGGAATGCCCAAAATGCACGTCATCTGACGCAGATTTGAACCACCATTTCTGGACCTGTGAAAATATCAGCACCTATTGGCAGAAAGTAATTGGATACATCCACAGGGTGACTAATGCCTGCCATACACACGCCGATGTGTGCAGGCAGACTACCCCCGATGTCGCTCCGGGAGGCTAACGTGATGACGTCACCACGTTAGCCTCCCATTGCATTCTGGGGCCCCACAATCGGCCAGGCACCTTTTGTGTGCCGGCCATAAGCAGCGATGGAGACGCCGTCTTCATTGCTGCTTATGGCAATCGGCTCCCATCGGCTCAGATTTTCCGACATGTCGGATCTCTGGCCGGCCGAGAAGTGGGGCGACAGGCATCTGTCGCCCCATGTGGGGACATGCCGATAAACGGCCGGATTTTAACCTGACCGACGGCGAGAGCGCGCACGCCCGTCGGTCAGATTAAAATCCGGCCGTTTATCGGTATGTGTATGGCCAGCATAAGCGACAATTTGATTTACAACCCTCATTACTGTTGCTACACCAAAGATAGACAACACTGCAGATCACTCACGACCCACGGCCACTTGGCCTTCCGTGCCCAGATTTGTTTATATTTGCTTTTTGGCAGCTAAACGATGCATTCTTAAACAATGGGTATAAGCTCAAAGACATACACCCCACATTGACCCCCGTCCCCCGATTTGCTCTGATCTGATTAACCTTCCATGAACATTTCTGAAGTCATATACTGATGTTGGATGAGAAGGCTGAGTTTGCATTCACTGGCGTAACAACTGGTGTTGTGGCGGGAGTTTCTAGAATGCATAGGAAGATGAGAGCACATTGCCAATGGTGAGGGGCCTTCGGTGCTTCTTGCTTGGTTGTGGTTTGCTGTGTATCGTCCTAAAGCCACCAATGGACGGGAGGGTTAAGGAGAAAATTATTTGTTGTGGTAGCTTCAGGGGGACGGGTAAGTGGTAAGCATTGTAGTTGCTGGTTTGGGGGGGAGGGGTTTAAGGAATGTAGCGGTAGGTCTGAGGTGTTTGCAGGAGTTTAGAGGCAGGTCAGGAGGAATATGAGAATAGTAGTGGAAGGTCCGTTGTGTGGATGGTATGGTCTGTAGTGTTGGGTCTGGGGGGCGGGTGATTGTATTAGTTACTCCTGTGCTTTCATACTCTCCCTTTATTCATCCCAAAGGTGTTTTATGGGAGTGAGGTCAGGACTCTGTGTGGCCAATCAACTTCCTCCTCACCAAACCCTCCTTCCAAGTCTTTATGGAGCTTGCTTTCTGCACTTGTTTGTAGTCATGATGGAACACGAAGAATTCATCCCCAAACTGTCACCTAAAATTTAGGAGAATTAAATTGTACAAAATGTCTTAGTATACTGCAGAATTCAGTTACTGTCACTGGAAACAAGTAGCCGAATTCATCTACATTTGTAGTTTGCACGTGGAGCCAAATATGTGATTGGAGGACCTGAACTCAATTATTCAAGTGTACCAATACTTTTATCAATATAGTGACCCAGTATGTTGGTATACAATGTATTATACTGATTTTCACTTTGCAATCATATAAGATCAGCATCCCAACATATTTTTCCTCTAGTTTTGGTGAATACTATACCCAATACTATAATCAGTGAGAGGATTTTCTCTGCAACACCAGATCATGCTCCTTGCTGCCCACCCTCAACTACAAACCTCAGTGTTATCAGTACCAACACAGACCAGTGGTAACAGGAAAAGGCCCCAATGAGTATGAGGTAACCTGACATGTGATCTCTGATGTCACACTCACAACAAAACTAAAGAAGACTGTAAAGGAAACAATGGGGACTGGGGCCAATTTAAGCTCCACCGTGTGGAACGCAGAAACAGGAAGTGATTATAGCTACAGACCGGAAGTGGTTCTCTGAGGTGATAGTGGAGGAAGTGTAGAGGAGACGTTGCTGGGACTGGCAGCAGAGGAGGTAATGAGATATCATTCTATATTACACCCATAACCCCCGCCCTGTCCGTCCTCATCCTCCATATACCATGATTTGGATGAATGAGAATCTTCCTAGACATGGAAGTGTCATCTGTGAGGTGATTGTGGAGAAAGTGTTGAGGAGACATTGTTGGGACTGGCAGCAGAGGAGGTAATAAGATATTATTCTATATTACACCCAATAACCCCCGTAATGTCTTTCCTCCTCCATATACCATGATCTCGATGACCCTCACTAAATCTTAATTACTAACAAGGCCACTGACCTAATTGTCAGACAACCGTGACCTTATTCTAGGATCAACGCCTAGATATTGAGGAATGGAGACCTAGATTTAAAATGAGAAAAGATAGAGATATGAAGGAAATTCTGTGCTGACATCATTTACATCAATACAGTTTAGGTAATCCCCAGTATATCCTCCATCTACAGAGAAGGGCAGATCACATGAAGAATGATCATGGAGGAGGACCAGAGTCACATGAATGAGAGCATATTACACCTCACCCTGGAGATCATCTACCTGCTAACCGGAGAGGTAAGGAGGATTCTTTTTATCTGTGAATAAAACTTAGTCCTATCTAGAGAGGTGAGCAGTAATCTGAGCCATATGTATAATAATAATAATTCTATTATCTCCTCACACTGCTGACCAGAGGTGAGAAGGATTCTGGGAGGTAACAAGACATCATTCTGATCTTTATTAACATAAAAGAGACCTTCACCACAGAGGTGAAGAGGAAATTGGAAAGATGGTTGTGATAATTATTTGCTCTTTTTTCACAGAATTACAAAGTAGTGAAGAAATTATCTGACGAATCATTAACACCCAGCAGTTGTCTTCCCCAGACATCATGTGTCACAGTTCCTCCACCTCACTGCCTGACAACAAAGATAAACAATTGCAAGAAAATTTTAGATGTCATCAACAAGATTGTCAAGCTGCTGACAGGAGAGGTGAGTCAGGAATTGTGGGACATTATCCAGTAACAGATTGGGTGGTGACTGTATCATTGTGTGTGTCAGGATGTTAGGATGTCTCTGTCTATTTCTCCAGTATTTAGAAGGACACAAAGATCTCTACAAGGACATTGTCATGATGGAGGATCAGCCGCCCCTCACATCACCGGGTAAGAGTAGACTTATTGTTAAGGAGAGAGCAGTATGTAGGGGCCCCCTAGACCCCCCCCCCTTCCCCAGCATCTGATAAACACATAGACACCATGTATTCAGTCGGTGTGTTTGTTTCCTACAGATGGATCCAGTAACAGGAACCCACCAGAGAAATGTTCCCGTCCTCTGGATTCCCAGGAGTCCACACAAGACTCAGATATTCATATCAGAGAGGTAGATTGGCATGATTATGCAATCTTTTTTTTTTCTTGAACATTAAAAGTGTTTTTGTTCTTTTATGTAATCTCTTGTTTCCTTGACCTATATTCTATAATATTTGTGGATCAGAAAAAAGAACTCAAAGACATTAAAGTTGAGATTAAAGAGGAAGAAGAGGAGACATTGGTGAGAGAAGCTCCAAAGTCTATGGACGAGGGTGGGACAAATATAAAAATTAAACAAGAGAAACCTTCTCTACAGATTATTACAAGTAAGTAATTAACAATAATACAGATTCAGTTAACACTTTAAATCTTTTAGTCAGAACAAAGAGCAACATCAATGTACCAACCTAGCAATAAGTTAAGGGGTTGTAGTCCAGATGGTAAAAAAAGCTGTAGAATAATGCAGCTGATACCACCTCACCTCAGAATGTAAGGTAATAAGGAGTACAAAGTAAATATATTTTCCATCTCCATTCCTCAATATAATGTCATGTTCCCATTCTGTACTGTACAAGTTTGGTTTTGGTCTCACCCAATTATGATCGCAGATGCTCAATGGAAGCTTTATTTTGATTAACATGTGCTATAGTGTTCTGATTTAGTGTCAGTACAAGATATAGTGAGATGTCTTTGTAGCAGAGATCTGGCAATTATCTGCACCCCCTGGAATAGGTACATTGACCCTGGTCCATCACAGCAGGAGTAAAATCCATCTGGTTCAGCACTATCTCTGCCATGTCCAGAGAAAAGGCTTGTAAAGCATAGTATGGGAAAATAAGGAAAGCTGCTGCAGGTGTATGAGTGTGTGGGGTTGATACCATAGCAGGGCTTGTGTCCAGTGGTGATCTAGGAGATCTACACCCCTTTGTAAAGCATTACAGGCACTGACTGCTATATGTGGAATTTGTGTGGTGTGAGGAGACGTGCCAAATATTGTAAGTAATTTCGCTACCTCTGCTGTACACCATATAAACGGGGTCAATTTCAGTAATTGTTTTTGTGAGGTCAAGAAATGTCTTTTTCCATTCTCACAATGTCAGTGTCATGAAGTCACAAATAATGGCACCTTGGCTGTATTAAGTGTAATATTTTGTTTATTTTGGTTGTATTCTGTGTTACGAGGGAACCCAGTGCCATCCAAGAACCAACATATATGACTTGTGAATGTAAGTCGTGAATAATACAATTAACATATAATTCTTGCTTTCCTACAGACGGACACTATATCTGGGATTCCTCACAGGGACATCACATGCTATCTTCAGGTCGTCATCCAGAAGAAAATGGAATTTTACAATATTCTCCTGGAGGAAATCCCTTGACTGAAAATGCCCATCAGGCACCTAAATATTTAATTAATTCCATGGATCCATTGGAGGAATCTCACCCCGAGGCACATAACAATGAACCACATACTGATAGAGCAGATATAGAAGGTTATCACAGTACAGAGAGATTAGCAGATCCATCAAATTCCAAGGAGTCTCATTTAGGCCACAACAGAGTTCACACCGGAGAGTGTTCATGGTTATGCTCTGAATGCGGGAAATGTCTCAGTAACAAATATAAACTTCTTGAACACCAGAAAATTCACATGAATGAGCAACGCTATGCATGCTCGGAGTGCGGGAAATGCTTTGTTCAAAATTCATATCTAAGAAGACATGAGAAAATTCACACTAGAGATCGTCCTTTTCCATGTTCAGTGTGTGGGAAATGTTTCACTGAGAAACAAAGACTTGTCACACATCAGAAAACTCACACGGGTGAGCGACCTTTTTCATGTTCAGAGTGCGGGAAATGTTTCATCAGAAAAAATGCACTTGTTAAGCACCAGATGATTCACACAGGCGAGCGTCTTTTCTCATGTTCAGAGTGCGGAAAGTCATTCATTGAGAGAGTAAAACTTCTTACGCATCAGAGAATTCACACAGGTGAACGTCCCTTTTCATGTTTAGAATGCGGAAAGTCTTTCATGGAGAAAGTAAAACTTCTTACGCATCAGAGGATTCACACTGGTGAACGTCCGTTTTCATGTTCAGAGTGCGGAAAGTCTTTCAAGGAGAAAGTAAAGCTTCTTACGCATCAAAGAATTCACACGGGGGAACGCCCTTTTCCATGTTTAGAGTGCGGGAAATGTTTCATTGAGAAAGCAAAACTTCTTAAGCATCAGAGAATTCACATGGGTGAACGTCCCTTTTCCTGTTCAGAGTGTGGGAAATGTTACAATGAGAAAACAGAACTTCTTGCACACCAGAGAATTCACACAGGTGAGACAAGTTTATTCATGCTCAGAGTGCGGGAAATGTCAGAAGGTGGATCTTATTGAGCATCAGAGAATTCACACTAGTGAACGTCCTTTCTTATGTACAGGGTAGGAAAAAGTGCTTCACTAAAAAAGGTAAACTTCTACCACACCAAAGTATTCAAACCCGTGAGCGTCCCTATTAAGTTACCATTTGCTGGAAAGAAGTCCGTCACAGGAAAACACTCACTACACACCAGAAAGGCCATGCGGGGGACACAGGTTCTTATGTTCAAAGAAATAGAAAATGTTTTGTAGAGGAAAAAGATCTTACACATCACCCTACTGAGTGTCTTGTTACCTCCCAATCAGACTCAGTATGGAGGGTCCCCCTAGACCCCCCCCCCCCCATCATCTGACAAACACATAGACACAATGTATTCAGTCAGTGTGTGTGTTTCTTACAGATGGATCCAGTAGCAGGAACCCACCAGAGAGATGTTCCCAGGACTCCACACAGGAAGGTCTTACCACCATTTACCATGATCATCAGGTAGATAAGCATAAATATGCCATGCTTTTCGTCCTTTTTTTTTTAAACTACAAAATCTTTGTATGGAATCTCTTGTTTCCTTGTAAAATATCTTCTATAATATTTTTGGTTTAGGGAGCAGAACTCAAAGACATTAAAGTTGAAATTAAAGAAGAAGAGACATTGGTGAGAGAATCTCCACAGTCTATGGAAAATGGTGGGACAATTATAACAGTAAAAAAGGAGGAGCCTTCTCTACATATTAATACAAGTAAGTACTAAACAATAATACCACACCATACCATACAAGTTACCACTTTCCCAATGTGTTAAACTTTTAGAACCCTTTCCATTGTCCACTCATTATACTCTGTCTGTTCATAGTATCCAACTTTACATCCTTTCATCAGATCAGAGAATAATCAGTGTACCGACCTCCCCACCGGACAATTTAAGTGAAGGATTGTAGTCCAAATGGTATAAAATCTTTAGTATAATGTAGCCAAGGAAATGAAATTATGTAGTGTGTATACACTGCTCAAACAAATAAAAAGAACACACGAATAAGACATTCTAGATCTGAGTGAATTAAATAATTCATATTTAATACTTTGTTCTTTACATAGTTAAATGTGCTGACAACACAGGAAATATCAATGCAAATCAAATTTATCAACCCATGGAGATCTCGATTTGAAGTCACACTAAAAAAAGTGGGGGGGGGGGGGCTGATCCAGGCTGATCCAACGTTGATCTAATGTCCTTAAAACAAGTCACAATGAGGCTCAGTAGTGCGTGTGGCCCCCACGTACCTGTATGCCCTGCCTACAACGCCTGGGCATGCTCCTGATGAGGGATCTCCTCCCACACACAAAGGTTTGCTTTGTCTGTCAGCGCAGTGTCAAGAGCATGGAGGCAATAGCAGCAGACAGACTAGTACATTAAGAGACCTTATGAGGGCAACAACCCAGCATCAGGACACCAACCTCTGCCTCGTTGCAAGGAGGAACAAGAAAATGGCCTCCAACAGGCCACAAATGTGCATTTATCTGCTCAAATGGTCAGAGGGTGGTATGAGGGTTGGGGTTGTGCTTGCAGCCCAAAACCGTGCAGGACATTTGGCATTTGCCAAAGTCAAGGTTGACAAACTTGCCAATGGCCCCCTGCACTCTTCACAGATGAAAGCAGGTTCACACTGAGCTCATGTGACATGATAGCATGATACAAGAATTGAAACCCAAGCGGTATTCTGGAGGTTTACATTTAGAGGTTTCTTTTACCATCCAGAGGCTGCCAATTCCTAAATGGGATTTTTGGCCCAAAAAATGTCAAAAATAAATATACACATTGCAATCTTTATTAATACAGAAAAATTTGTCATAAAATCATACACAAATAGCACTTATAATAAAAAAAAAATATAGGACATCTCTTTTCGCAGTCATGTACAGTCTGACCCATTTTACCCGGAAATCGGGCTTCCTTTGGGACAGACTAACAAGAGGACCTGGACACAGCCAAAGTTATAGACTACCACCATGCGGGCCGAAGTTGTAGGATGAGGCACCCAAAAAGGGTGCACTTGGGGCCGGGCACCTTCTACTCCCTAAGGGTGAAACCTAGATCACTTGGTCAAGATCCCCCAAGGGAGGTTAATTAAATTCACTTTGCTAGATTAAAAAGTATGTTCCAATATTGATTCCAATGAGCTTTTCAGCTTTTCCAATAAACTTGAACTGGTGTTTGGTCACTATACACTTTGATTATTTTATTGGCAATGATTCCTGAATAAATCAGTGACAGACGTGACTGGAGTTTGGAGATGCCGTGGAGAACGTTCTGGTGCCTGAAACATTCTTCAGCATGACCGGTTTGGCAGTGGGTCAGTAATGGTGTGGGGTGGCATTTCTTTTGGGGGCCACACAGCTCTACATGTGCTCGCTAAAAGTAGTCTGACTGCAATTAGGTACCCAGATTAAATCCTCAGACTCCTTTTAAAGAAGTCCGCCTGTTCGTGACGTTACTTCCTGTTCTTGGAGCTGGTTTTTAACTAGAAGACCAGCTTCATGCACGATCTCGCTGCTTCTGATCCTGCCAGAGGAAGACTAGAGATCTCCTTCTAGCCGGCGTACACCCGTACTGCTCGCCGGCGAGGAGGGCGAACATCCATGTTCGCCGCCGAACTGTCCGCCTTGCAGGCAGTTCGGACATCACTACTGTACACCATATGAAAGATCCATCTCCATTCCTCAGTATAATGTCATGTTCCCAACAAATGAGGAGGAGATACTGTACACCATATGAGAGGTCCATCTCCATTCCTCAGTATAATGTCATGTTCCCAACAAATGAGGAGGAGATCCTGTACACCATGTGAGAGGTCCATCTCCATTCCTTAATATAATGTCATTTCCCCAACAAATGAGGAGGAGATACTGTACACCATGTACATATATAACTGGTTAATGTAAGGCATGATTAATACACATAACATATAATTTTTTCCTACAGATGGAGACTATATCTGGGATTCCTCACAGGGGCATCACATGCTATCTCAAGGTTGTCATTCAGAAGAAAATGAAATCCTGCAATATTCTTCTGGAGGAAATCCCATGACTGAAAATACCCATCACACACCTAAATATTTAATGAACAGTGTGGATCCATTAGAGGAATCTCACCCTGAGACATCTAAAGATGAATCGGATACTGCAAATACAGAAGATCATCAAAGTACAGAGACATTAGCAGATCCATCAAGTTCTAAAGAATCTTTTTTATTCCACAACAAAGTTCACACTGGAGGGAAGTCATGGTTATGCTCTGAATGCGGGAAATGTTTCAGTAAAAAAAAAGGCCTCAATAAACACCAGAAAATTCACATGAATGAGCGACCGTATGTATGCTCTGAATGTGGGAAATGCTTTATTCAGAATTCATACCTAAGAAGACATCAGAAAATTCATAATGGAGATCGTCCTTTTCCATGTTCATTGTGTGGGAAATGTTTTATTGATAAAAAAGGACTTGATGCGCACCAGAAAATTCATACATGTGAGCGTCCTTTTTCATGTTCAGAGTGCGGAAAATGTTTCATAAGGAAAAATGAACTTCTTAGACACCAGATGATTCACACAGGCGAGCGTCCATTTTTATGTTCAGAATGCGGAAAGACTTTTATTGAGAGAGTAAAACTTCTTGCGCATTTAGAGAGTTCACATGGGTGAACGTTCTTTCTCATGTTCAGAGTGCAAAGTCTTTTAATGACAAAGCAAAACTTCTTGCACATCAGAGAAATCACACAGGTAAACATCCCTTTTAATGTCCCGAATGTGGAAAGTATTTCAATGACAAAGGAAAACTTCTTAAGCATCAGAGAAGACATAGGGTTTCCTGTTTAGAGTGTGGGAAATGATACACTGAGAAAGCAGAACTTCTTGCACACCAGAGAATTTATACTGGTGAGCGTCCTTTCTTATGTACAGAGTCCGGAGAGGGTTTTACTGAAAAGGTGTACTTCATACACACCAAACAATTCACATGGGGAGCATCGTTATTTATGTAGCATCACAGCAAAACACTTACTACCCACCAGAAATGCCACGAGGCGGACATGGGTCCTTTCTCTTGTTCAAAGTGTGGAAAATGTTTTACAGCAGCAAAAAATCTTATTACACATGAGAGAAGTATTGCTACCAAGGGTCTTGTTACCCCCAATCAGAGTTCGTTATATAAACCTGATGAACCTTTTAGACTGTATGTGTAAAAAAATAAAAAATAATTTTTTTAGATTAAGTTCATCTCTGCCAGGTATACATATTTCCCTTTGGTTTGTCTCTTAAAAACTGCTCCGAACTTCCCCTAGTATTCTTTAGAATGCTGCCTCTGCTTTATTATCTCCACCCAGTTCTGCCCTGCAGGTAAGTGAGTCTAGAGTGACCATACTTCTATTACACAGTAAAAGGATTAAACCTCATAATGGAATAAAAACATGCATTATGTGTATGGTGGGAGGAGAGATGTCATAGAATGTAGTGTATATAGTGTGAATGATGGAGGGGAGATATAGAATGTAGTGTGGATGATGGAGGAGAGATGTCATAGAATATAGTGTGGATGGTGGAGGAGAGATGTCATAGAATGTAGTGTGACATCTCTCCTACTTTAAGCTAAAAACAAAAAGGCACATTGTGAGTGTAAAAAGACGTGGGAGATGCTCAAAATGTATGGAGGAAGGTGCTCGGGTCTGATGAAACCAAATAACACATCACATCATGCAAAAAACACCATCTCCACAGTGAAGCATAGTGGTGGCAGGAGGATGCTGTGGAGATGTTTTTCAGCAATCTGGGACTGGGAGACTGGTCAGAGTTGAGGGAAAGATGGGTGGTCCTTGCAATGCTGCTCCCTAGCAGAGATGGTCAGCAAAGTCGACCAGTTTGACTTTGTGAGCTTATTGCAAAGCCACTGAGTATACTATCATCACCAATCTTGCTGGAGATGTAGAGAGGGGTCCAGCGTATACTACCAAAAAAAAAAAAGTTTTTCTCTAGCTTAGTAGTTTTTGCATAAATTAAGTTCAAAAGCAAGTACATTTTTCCCAAATGTTGCCACAACCCTTCTCTACATCTCCAGCAATCTTGGTGATGATAGTCAGATAGTCGAAAATCCATCTCTACTTCCCAGATGTAACTTCTTCTACTTCATATGATGGCAAAAATGTTTGCGCATCAGATGTGAAAACAATTCCACTGACCCATCCATTAGAGGGACTGGGATGGTGATGGTGGAGCCTGCGGTAGCTTCAACAGAGGAGGATAAAGAGGGGGCAGGAAATTTGCTAGCCGAAGAGGTAGAAGAGTAAGTCCCAAAACTTCCACTCATTATAGCAACAAAGGCCTGAACAATAAGCATGTATCAACAACATTTGGACCTTACTTTGTTCTTGGCGGGTGGTGGATAGCTGGGATCTGTCATGACAGGGAAGTGCAATTACAAGTCTTTAGGGGTGCAGTAACCCTCAGATTTTTATGAAAGTGATTTAGTCTACACTGTTGTTACACTCACCTTCTTTTTGGACCCGACACTTGGGGCCTAGCAAGCATACAGCTCCATGGCAAATTGTGGCAGCTCTGGCCACAGGTCAAGCTTGCACACCCAGTAGTCCAGGAGTTGCTCATTCCTCAGAGTGTCCACATGTGCAATTAACCCAGGTAGTCGGACAGCTGTTGGTTGAGGTGTTCTCTATCAGGGGGATCTAGAAAGATTCTGGAAATGCATGGGGCATTATATGATTGCATATCAACAAATCACCATAAAGCTGTGTGGGAGGATTCAATGGGTAGGACAAAGCTGCGGAACACCAACCCTTTAGCTCAGCGGCTCTTTTTATATCTGTGACCCCGGAATTGACCTTGCAAAGTGTCACTTCCTGTATTTGGAATGGGAAAGTTATGCTATGGAGTGTCCTTACCATGTCACACTCCGCAACATTAAGACCCCCATGATTCATAGGGTCAACTACCTAGCTACAACACTCCTGGGGATCCATGACCCACAACCTCCAGCAATCTAAAATTATATATGAGGACCTGATTGCAATATACCTCTAAATATGCTCTCCTGAAGAAGCAACACAGATCATGAAACATATTGAGATTATGCATAGAAGGAATGGAAACATCATTTACATTGTACATAAGAAACATATAAGGTTTAATTTGGCTACGCATCAATAACCTGTATATGTATGTAAAATATATGTAGCCACTTGAGGCAACCTAAACTTGTTTATACAATAAACCGCTTGTGAGCATTTGCTTGACCCTTGTGTACCATACAAAGTCCCCCTGTCCCTTATCCTTATATTAGGACTATGCTTTGGCCCAGGTATATCAGATGATGACATGACCCATTCTGGTACTTCAAACATCATTACATCCTCCTCTTCTATCACCTAATTGATAATACATCCCAAGGCATGCTCCAGGAAAACTATGTATCATATCATCTCACCAGTTGTGTAATTTCCCCCGAAAAAGGACCAGAAGCCTGCAGGCATCATGCCAAAACAAACAGTATCATGTAAAAAAATACCCCAGAGCATTTCCTAGCAGCCAGGTCATAGAGATATTCATTAACAGCATGTTTCTGCTGGAGCAGCCGATACAACATGAGCAAAGTTGAATTGCATTTGTGACTGTCACAAATGAAAGTCCTTAATGGTATGTTGTGTCATCAAGGTCATGTTCAAATAGGCAAACACTTTCCTGGACTGCCTTGGTACATGCTAAAATCCAGGGACAAATTGTGACACAATCATGTTCAAATCGTGCACGCCATCTACCCAATCTCAATGGAGGTTCGCCATGAACATGCAAACGGGGGTTATCTATGGGTGTTCGATTCGATTCGCCCATTTGCAAATGCCCATGGCAGCCTCCGCTGCAATATGAATAGTACAGTAACCCTCTTATTTCAGCAAGATTCTGTGAAGCACAAAGACAGGAAGTGATTGCAGCCATAGAGAGGAAGTGATGCTTTGTATAAACCGGAAGTTCTGAGGCGATTGTGGAGGAAGTGTAGAGGAGACATTGCTAGGACTGGCAGCAGAGGAGGTAATAAGATATTATTTTATATTACACCCAGTAACCCCGTCATGTCCGTCCTCATCCTCCATATACCATGATCTGGATGAATGGGAACCTTCTCAGACATGGAAGTGTCATCTGTGAGGTGATTGTGGGGGAAGTGTAGAGGAGACATTGCTGGGACTGGCAGCAGAGGAGGTATTAAGATATTATTTTACATTACACCTAGTAACCACGTCATGTCCGTCCTCATCATCCATATACCATGATCTGGATGAATGAGAACCTTCCCAGACATGGAAGTGTCATCTGTGAGGTGATTGCGGAGGAAGTGTAGAGGAGACATTGCTGGGACTGGCAGCAGAGGCGGTAAGAAGATATTATTTTATATTACCAGTAACCCCCGTCATGTTCGTCCTCCTCATCCTCCATATGCCATGATCTGGATGAATGAGAACCTTCCCAGATATGGAAGCGTCATCTCTGAGGTGATTGTGGAGGAAGTGTAGAGGAGACATTGCTGGGACTGGCAGCAAAGTAGGTAATAAAGTCATTTTACACCCAGTAATCCCCATCTTGTCCATCCTCTCCATGTAACAAGAAATGCACTTTTTTATTTGTACCTGAAGATGCAGAGCTATAGCAGTATCACCCATCACAAGGGGACAAGGATGTTTGATTGTCACAAAGCGTGGGTCTTCCAGACCACTGATCTAATTGTCAGACAACTGTAACCTTAGTCATGTGAAGCCTCAAAACATTAAAATGTTTGGATGTTAGTAATAGAGGGCAATGACTTAGGTGAGTGGTTGTCCTCATTTAGGACTGAGGCACCCTGAAGGGGTGCACTAAGGGTCCCAGAATAGTGCTAGGGAAATGTTAATTTATTGTTACTTTCAAAAGTGAACAAAAAAAGATGAGATCTGCACTCCGGGATAATTTAAATCTGAATCACTTACTTACCATTGATTTCAATGTAATAATGTAAATGATTTAGATTTCAATTATCCCAGAGTGCGGATCTCCTCTTTCATTGTTCACTTTTGACTGGGAGGTTTGAGACAGACCTGTGGAGGATCCAGCTCCTGATCTCACGATTTTTAACAAGTGACGGAGCCTGAGAGGGAAGCTCTCAGTCAATTCTGATATCCTGAATATTAAAGGAGGACAGATCTCCCATTAGTACACAGACTCAACAGAGGTTATTACCCTTCTCTTCCAGAATTACATTTTCTATTGTTTCAGCACATTGATGAACCTGTAGTGGAGGATACCTGAGGTGTTAGAGATATGAAGTAAATTCTGTGCTGACATTATTTACATCAAAGGAGTCAACGTTATCCCCAGTATATCCTCCATCCACAAGAGCAGAGCAGATCACATGAAGAATGAGCATGGATGAGGACCAGAGTCACATGAATGAGAGCATATTAGACCTCACACTGGAGATCATCTACCTGCTGACCGGAGAGGTAAGGTGGATTCTTTTTATCTGTGAATAAAACTGGGCCCTATCTGGAGAGGTGAGCAGGAATCTAAACTGGCTGTATTAATAATTATTACATTATCTCTTCGCACAGGATTATAAAGTGGTAAAGAGAATATCTGGTGAGCCATTAACACCCAGCAGATGTCTTGAAAGGACATCACCCATCACAGTATCTCCACCTTACTGCCTGACAACAAAGGGAAACCGTGGCAAGAAGATTCTAGATGTCATCAACAAGATTGTTAAGCTGCTGACAGGAGAGGTGAGCCGGGAATTGTGGGACATTATCCAGTAACAGACACAGGATGTGTCTGGATGGTGACTGTATCATTGTGTGTCAGGTTCCTATAAGGTGTCAGGATGTCTCTGTCTATTTTTCCATGAAGGAGTGGGAGTATTTAGAAGAACACAAGGATCTCTACAAGGACATTGTCATGATGGAGGATCAGCCGCCCCTCACATCACCGGGTAAGAGGAGACTTTATTGTAAAGGAGAGAGCAGTATGGAGGGTCACCCTAGACCCCCATCATCTGATAAACACATAGACACAATGTATTAATTTAGTGTGTGTGTTTCCTACAGATGGATCTAGTAACAGGAACCCACCAGAGAGATGTCCCCGTCCTCTGGATTCCCAGAAGTCCACACAGAAATCAGATACTCAGATCAAAAAGGTATATGGACATAATTATGGGATTGTTTTTCAACTGTGAGATCTTGTTTTTCATGTCCTCTCTTGTTTCCTTGACATGTATTCTATACTTTTTGTGTTTCAGGGAGAAGAACTCAATGCCATAAAAGTTCAGATTAAAGTGGAAGAAGAGGAGACATTGACGAGAGAATCTTCGCTGTCTACAGAAGAGGGTGGGACAGTTATAAGACTTAAACAGGAAGAAGCTTCTCTACATATTAATACAAGTACGTAATAAGCAATAATACAGATATAGTTGAAAGCTCTTAAGCTGGGAATAGACAGTACGATTTACTGTCAATTCCTTATCCGATTCTATGCACTAGCAGGCAGCGTGATGACGTTGCAGCCTCCATTTCCTGCACGACCCGATCCTTAAGGGATGCGGGAGCGCACACGGCATCGGATCGGGGATCGGATCGCGCAGGAATTGGTATGTGTATGCCCAGCTTTAAAAATAGCTCCATTGTCCACTAATTATATTCCATCTGTTCATGGTAAACAACTTTACATCCTTTAGTTAGATCAGAGAGAAATTTCAATGTACTAACCGTCCCACCTAACAATTAAAGTGAAGGTGTGTAGTCCATATGTTGAAAAAAACCTTTAATAATGCAGCTATTACCACACCAGGTCAGAATGTAAGGCATTTAGGAGCTGTAGAAAATAGCTGTAGAAAATAAAATTTTCATTTTTTTTTTTCCATCTCCATTGCGCAATATGTCATGTTCCCAAAAGGACAAGGAGATACTACACACCATATTAGAGGTCCACCTCCATTCCTCAATATAATGTCATGTTCCCAACAAATGAGAAGGAGATACTGTACACCATACGAGAGGTCCATCTCCATTCCCCAATATAATGTCATGTTCCCAACAAATGAGGAGGAGATACTGTACACCATATGAGAGGTCCATCTCCATTCCTCAGTATAATGTCATGTTTCCAACAAATGTGGAGGAGATACTGTGCACCGTATGAGAGGTCCATCTCCATTCCTCAATATAATGTCATGTTCCCAACAAATGAGGAGGAGATACTGTACACCATGTACATATAAGACTGCTAAATGTAAGGCGTGAATATTACCCATAACATATATTTATTGCTTTCCAATAGATGGAGACTATATCTGGGATTCCTCACATGGACATCACATGCTATCTCAAGATTGTCATTCAGAAGAAAATGAAATCCTACAATATTCTTCTGGGGGAAATCCCATGACTGAAAATTCCCATCACACACCTAAATATTTAATGAAATCTGTGGATAGGTTAGAGGAATCTCACCTTGGGACACATAAAGATGAATCACATACTGACACTGCAGATATAGAAGGTCATCTCAGTACAGAGACATTAGCAGATCTATCAAATTCCAAAGAATCTTATTTAAGCCAAGACAGAGATGACACTGAAGTGAGTTCATGGTTATGCTCTGAATGCGGGAAATGTTTCAGTAAAAAAAAATACCTCAGTATACACCAGAAAATTCACATGAATGAGCGACCGTATGTATGCTCTGAGTGCGGGAAATGCTTTATTCAGAATTCATACTTGAGAAGACATCAGAAAATTCACACTGGAGATCGTCCTTTTTCATGTTCATTGTGTGGGAAATGTTTCATTGAGAAAAGAGGACTTGATGCGCACCAGAAATCTCACACACGTGAGCGTCCTTTTTCATGTTCAGAGTGTGGGAAATGTTTCATAAGGAAAAATGAACTTCTTAGACACCAGATGATTCACACAGGCGAGCGCCCTTTTACCTGTTCAGAGTGCGGAAAGTCATTCATTGAGAAAGTAAAACTTCTTGCACATCAGAGAGTTCACACAGGTGAACGTCCTTTTTCATGTTCAGAGTGTGGAAGGTCTTTTAACGAGAAAGCAAAACTTCTTAAGCATCAGAGAAGTCACACAGGTGAACGTCCCTATTCCTGTTCAGAGTGTGGGAAATGTTACTCTGAGAAGGCTAAACCTCTTACACATCAGAGCAATCACACCGGTGAATGTCACTTTAATGTCTAGAATGCGGAAAACTTCTTAAGCATCAGTGAAGACATAGGGGCGAATTGCACTTTTCCCAAAGTGTTGTGAATTGTGACACTGTTGAACCAACACTTCTTGCACACCAGCGAATTCATACTGGGGAGAGTTTATTCTTATGTACACAATGCAGGAAGGGTTTTACTGAAAAGGTGTACTGGTGGTTGAGCGTCCTTATTTATGTATAATCGGTGGAAAAGGTTTCCGTCACAAGAAAACTACCCACTACTCACTACCCACCAGAAAGGCCATGTGGGGGACACAGGTTAATGTAAAAAAAAAACACAGAGAATTCACACTACTAAGGGTATTGATACTTCATTATATAAACCTGATGAGTTGATAACCTTTACAGTATATATGAAAAAAAAATAAAAAAAATTTTTTACATTAAGTACATCTCTGCCGGCTATGCATATTTCCCTTTGATTTATTTCTTTACAAAAACTGCTCCTAACTTCCCCTGGGGTTCTTTAGTCCCTGCAGGTAAGTGAGTCTGGAGTGACCTTACTTCTAATACATGGAATGGTTGCAGACAGGAACGGGGAAAGCGGGAGTATCTCGCTGCTATCTCCAGACAATCTCCACTGGATTCCACTCACAAGCCTTCCTTGCTCTGGTTCTGCACCCGTACACCGGTTATTCCCCTGCAGGACTCATGTAACACACTTCCCTCTCCAATAACGGATGTCCACTGCAGTAGTAACTTTTCAAAATAAACTGGGGTACATTGTAATCCACAACAAAGGGGACAATCAGGGTTTCACTGTAGCCCAAAGAGGTCTACAGAGTACAGTCTTTTGGAGGTCTACAGAGTACAGTCTTTAGTCAGTTCTAAACAATAGGTCACTTACTGCGCCAGCCAATGTGGAAGTTGCACTGCCATTTATGGATCACAAGACACCCGATAGCTACCGTTTTTCCCCGATCATAAGACATCCCCATCAAATAAGACCCCCTTTGAAATAAGCCACCCCAAAGCAGACACTCACGGCAAATAAGACACCCACGATTCGTGCCCGAATCTCCCATTTGGTAACGGTGTGCCTCTGTCAGGGCTGGCTACAGTTCAGAGCGGAGCAGGAAGTGACTGCAAAGGCTCGCTCCGTGCCAAGAAGGACAAGCTGCTGCCTACAGTAAAAAAGTGAGTCTGTGCCATCTATTGTCCCCTTTAGACATCCCCCCCGAAAATAAGACCTGTCACATATTTTGGCTTCTAAAAAATATAAGAATGTGTCTTATCATCGGGGAAACACGGTACTCGTTAATGAAAAGAGTCCACACGGCGGAGCACTTTATGATAGGGGGTAAGATGCTTTTTCCAGGAGTGGGCGATTGTTTGTTTGGTGGCCAGGAGGATGACTGTTGCTCATTTATGTTAGTATTTGGTAAAGCCTATTGGATTGAGGTGCAGGAACTGTGGACCAGGAGTCTAAGTACACACTAGTGTGCATAACGTCCCCGACTGCACTGCATTCCCTATGCATAAATTAAGTTAAAAATCAAGTAGAATTTATATTTTTTATATTTTTTTTATTGTTCCCACAACTCTTCTCTATGTTGCTAATGATACCATGTTCAGGGGCTTTGCAATCATCTCTCTACTTCCCAAGTGTACCTTTCTTCTTCATATGACGGCAATAATGGTTGCGCATCAGTTAGATGTAAAAACAACTCCTCTGACCCATCCATTAAAGGGACTGGGATAGTGATAGTGGAGCATGGGGTAGCCTCAACAGAGAAAGATAACGAGGGGGCAGGAAAGTTGATAGCCGAAGAGGTAGAAGAGCAAGTCCCAAAACATCCACTCACTATAGTAACAGAGGTCTGAAAAAAGGCCTGTACAAAGATCATTTGGACCTTATTTTGTTCTTGGTGGGTGGTCTATAGCTTGGATCTGTCATGACAAGGAAGTGCAATTATACACCTTTGGGGGTTCAGCAACACTCAGAGATCCCCAATCATTTTTATGAAAGTGAGTTAGTTTACACCAGTGGTTCCCTTATTCTGTGTTTGAATAGGAAGAGGGGCTCGATAATGTTCCTAAACAGAAAAGGGGAGCCCTGCACAGAAAGTCTGGGAACCACTGGTCTACACTATTGTGACTTAGGTTAGGTCTTGGTCCCTGCCGCTGCATTGACCTTGTTTTTGGGCATGAGGTCGGGCAAGCCAAAAGCTCCATGGCAAATTGTGGCAGCTCTATCCACAGGACAAGCCTGCACACCCAGTAGTCCTAGGGTTCCTCGCTCCTCAAAGTTTCCATATGTGCAGATAACCCCAGGTAGTCAGATAGCTTTTGGTCAAGGTGTTGCCTAAGGGAGGATCCAGAAGGATTCTTGTAATGCACAGGACTGAAGAATGATTGGATATCGGAACTTATTAACAAACTGCCATAGCCTGTGCTATGCTGGTGTGGTATGATTTGATAGGTAGGACAAATCACTAGAACACCAACCCTTTAATTCAGTGGTTCTCAACCATTTTAGATCCTTGACCCCGTAAGTGTCACTTCCTGAATGTGAAAGTGCTGGTGTGAAGTGTTTCCACCATGTGACTCTCCGCGACATCACTTCCAGCATGATCAGGTAAGTGTAATGTCCCCTCCCTCTTATTTTCCCACTCCATTTGCGCAAATCATGGGCTAGGTTGAAAGTTAGGAGGGAGGGGGTGTTTCATTTCCCCTAACTTCCCACCCTGCTTGTGGGCATCAGCTTTAGCTAGTAATTGTAACACCTGTTCCCCCACCTGCAAAAGATGAATACAGCATCTTTGTCAACTTAATTAAAAATTCTGCATTTTCTGTGCCCTCTGTAATGGTGGTAGAATTTCCTCCATTTTATGTTTATAGCGAGGGTTGCCACCCAGTCCATGTCCATTATATTTTTGATACAGTGATCTATCTTAACCCCCTAGAACAACTCACTCCCAGAATCCTAACCTCCACATTTTAAATCCTAGAACCCCTTACCTGAACCTCCTAACACAAACTCCAATTTTTTGTATACAGGGATGTCTCATGAAACACAAGAATATGAAAGTCCCCATTTCCCAAAAATTTGAGGCAGAGGTCCCCAGCTCCTGTTCATCATAATCATTCAGGGCTTGATCACCCACTGTGTCCTCCCTCAGTCATGTACAAGACCAGTGGTCCCTGAAAGATGACAAGCCCCCGGGAAGCCAGCTCGTATTGTTCTTGCTCACTACCAAAGCCATTTTTTCTTCTCTGACTCCTCTCTATGCTTTGGCCCATATACATCAGATAATGACATGGCCCATTCTGGTACATCCAACAGCATTACATCCTCCTCTTCCATCACCTAATTGATAACACATCCCAAGGCACGCTCCAGTAAAAATATGTCACCAATTGTGTAATTTCCTGGAAAGGACACAGAAGCCTGCAGGCATCATGCCAGAACAAACAGTATCATGTAAAAAAAAAAAAGAAACATGCAATTATCTACCCAATCTCAGTCAATAACGGTTCGCCATGAACATGCAAACAGTGGTTATCTATGGGTGTTCGATTCACCCGTTTGCCACCAGCCACTAGTGGCTGATAAAAGGGCAGGAGCAGCCGCAGCTAAATACATGTCAATACAGCTGCTAGTGGCTGGCAGCAGACACCCGCGTCTCGCAACCAAAAATGTGGGTGCTGTGGGCAGCTACACAAGTGGGGACAAGCCTATTGACATTTATGGAATCGGCCACCCGTGGCCAGACTTGGCAGTGGGGTAAGGAATGTGGCCTGCTGTTCTTTTTTGCAGTCCTATTAAGTGCTTGTCCCCACTTAGGCGATCTCTTGTGTATTTGATAAAGCTCATCTCCAAGCTTCGTTTGGCCGTGGCCCACAATCTAAAATGCGGCTCACCACGTTTTTGATCACAGGTGATCACAGCAATAAACATGAATGGGCACGGTTAAAAACCACGTCTCAATTCATTGATTTTTAACCTCACACATTCATTCTCTATGAGCACGATCAGGAAGGGTTTCGCAAGATTCTTGTCCCCTGTCGCCCCCCTCCCACTTCCTGCAATTGCGATTATAATTGCGGGTGATCACTAAAGCGGGGACAAGCCCTTAGGATGATTTCCTTCCCATTGATTTGAATGGATGGGAAAAGCAAATAGACAACAATGCACAGACTGCAGCGGCACTCCACTGGAACCTCAGTTCCCATCAGTGTGACTCTCAGCTGGCAGCTCTTTCATCTGGCTTTACCACTTTTACGTCAGCAAGATTCTGTGGAGCACAAAGACAGGATGTGATTGAAGCTACAGACCGGAAGTGATGCTTTGTATAAACAGGAAGTTCTTCTGTGAGGTGAATGGAGAGGAAATGTAGAGGAGACATTGTTGGGACTGGCAGCAGAGGAGGTAATAGGATATTATTTTATATTACATGCAGTAACCCCCGTCATGTCCGTCCTCATCCTCCATATACCATGATCTGGATGAATGAGAACCTTCCCAGACATGGAAGTGTCATCTGTAAGGTGATTGTGGAGGAAGTGTAGAGGAGACATTGCTGGGACTGGCAGCAAAAAAGTTAATAAGATATTATTTTTTATTACACCCAGTAACCCCCGTCACGTCCCTCCTCATCCTACATATAACATGATCTGGATGAATGAAAACCTTCCCAGACATGGAAGTGTGATCTGTAAGTGGATTATGGAGGAAGTGTAGTGGAGACATTGCTGGGACTGGCAGCAGAGGAGGTTATAAGATATTATTTTTATATTACACCCAGTAACCTCGTCATGTCCGTCCTCATCTTCCATATACCATGATCTGGATGAATGAGAACCTTCCCAGGCATAGAAGTGTCATCTGTGAGGTGATTGTGGAGGAAGTGTAGAGGAGACATTGCTGGCACAGACAGCAGAGGAGGTAATAAGATATTATTTTATATTACACCCAGTTATCCCCGTCATGTCCGTCCTTATCCTCCATATACCATGATCTGGATGAATAAGAACCTTCCCAGACATGGAAGTGTCATCTGTGAGGTGATTGTGGAGTAGGTTTAGAGGAGACATTGCTGGGACTGGCAGCAGAGGAAGTAATGAGATATTATTTTATATTACACCCAGTAACCCCCATCATGTCCATCCTCGGCCTCCATATACTATGAGCCTTGCTCTGTTTGTAAAGAGAAATGCACTTTACCATTTGTACCTGATGATGCAGAAGTAGTATCACCTATCACCAGGGGACATGTATGTGTGATTGTCACAAAGTGTGGCTCTTCATGGCCACTGACCTAATTGTAACCTTAGTCTGGGAACAATGTCATGAGAAGCCTCAAAATATTTTAACTTTTTGGAGGTAAGTAGAGACTAATGACTTAGGGGAGTTGATGTGTCATCATTTAAGACTGAGGCACAATAAGGGTTCAAGCATAGAGCTAGTGCATTCCTTCTGGCATAGCATGCCAGAAGGGAAATGTTAATTTTATGATATTTTCATAAGGATTTCCAGTCATTTCTGCTATTCTAGATATTAAATGAGGAAAGATCTTCCAAATAGTACACAAAGCCTAAACAGAGGCTATAACTTTCCTGCTCTCTTTCTAAAATCGAACATTTCTATAGTTTTAGCACGATTCATCATTGATAAACCTGTAATGGGGGATACATGCGGTGTTAAGACATATGAAAGAATTCTGTGCTGACATCATTTACATCAAGACAGTTCATGTAATCCCCGGTATATCCCCCATCCACAGATCCAAGAACAGATCCCATCTATGAAGATGGAGGACCACCAGAGTCCCATGAATGAGAGTATATTAGACCTCACCCTGGAGATCATCTACCTGCTGACCGGAGAGGTGAGGATTCTTTTTATCTGTAAATAAAACTGGGCCCTATCTGGAGAGGTGAGCAGGAATCTGAGGCGTCTGTATTAATAATTATTACATTATCTCTTCACACAGGATTATAAAGTGGTAAAGGACATTTCTGGTGAGCCATTAACACCCAGCAGATGTCTTGAAAGGACATCACCTATCACAGTACCTCCACCTTACTGCCTGACAACAAAGGGAAACAGTGTCAAGAAGATTCTAGATGTCATCAACAAGATTGTTAAGCTGCTGACAGGAGAGGTGAGCCGGGAATTCTGGGACATTATCCAGTAACAGACGCGGGTTGTGTCTGGATGGTGACGGTATCATTGTGTGTGTCAGGTTCCTATAAGGTGCCAGGATGT
>CM070037.1:5839399-5849406 GCA_036250615.1 Ptychadena robeensis | reverse complement strand
CACCATATGAGAGGTCCATCTCCATTCCTCAATATAATGTCATGTTCACAACAAATGAGGCGGAGATACTGTACACTATGAGAGATCCATCTCCATTCCTCAATATAATGACATGTTCCCAACAAATGAGAAGATGCTGTACACCATATGAGAGGTCCATCTCCATTCCTCAATATAACACTGCCATCCATCCTGACATACAGTGCATCCAGAAAGTATTCACAGCACATAACTTAATGGGTGGCCCAGTCAGAGCCCAGACTTGATTCCAATTGAACATCTCTGGAGTGATCATAAAATGGCTGCAGAGACACTTCTCATCCAACCTGATGGAGCTTGAGAGGTGCTTCAGGGAGTAATGGGCAGGGTCAAGAATTGGTGTGCCAAGCTTGTGTCATATTTAAAACGTCTTGAGGCTGTAATTCTTTTCAAAGGGTCATCGACAAAGTATTGACCAAAGGCTGTGAATACTTATGTACATGTTTTCTGAATGTTTTTTATTTTTAGTACATTTGCCAAAACCTCCAGTAAACTTTTTTCACATTGTAATTATGGGGTGTTGTATGTAGAATTCTGAGGGAAAAAATAAATTTAATGCATTATGGAATAAGGCTGTAACATCACATGATGTGAAAAAAGTGTAATTCTGGTGTCTAATACACTTTATGTGTGTATTTATATGTGTTCCTTTAGTGAGTTAGCTATGTACACTTTTCTTAACCTGATTTCTATTTTGATGAGCTTTTTACATGAAATAAGGACATTTTATCTTAAAACATTCTTTCAACAGATGGATACCATTTCAGGAATACGTCCGGCAGAAATCAAGATTTTCTCGAAGATAATGGCATCACTCAGTTTTCTGCAGGAATGGATCCAATAACTCAAATTGTACCTCAGGGTCTTTATTATTTGGAGAGATCAACAGATATGTGTAATCCTCGCGAAGCCTCGAATACATCATATGTTGGCACTACAGATATACATTTAGGATTTCAGACTATGGGGATATCAAACGATCCAAATCAGTTTTCTTTAAGCCGTAAAGGAGCCGACAGAGGCAATAGCTCAACGTCATGTTTGCAGTGTGGGAAATCTTTTACAGACAGTTATGAACTTTTTATGCATCTCAGATCTCACAAGAGGGTGCCTTTTCGTTTTAAAGACTGCAGGAAGTCTTTCACTGAGAAAAGAAAACCTCTTACACATCCTAAAGTTAACACCCATGAACATCCTTTTTCTTGCTCAGAGTGCGGGAAATGTTTCACTCAAAAAGGAAACCTGCTCACACACCAGAGACTTCACACTGGTGAGCGTCCTTTTTCTTGTTCAGACTGTGGGAAAAGTTTCACTGTGAAGGGAAGGCTTCTTGCACATCGGCGAAGTCACACTGGTGAGCGCCCTTATTCCTGTTCAGAGTGCGGCAAATCATTTGCTCTGAAAGGAGATATTCTTAGACATCGAAGAATTCACACGGGCGAACGTCCTTTCTTATGTACAGAGTGCGGGAAACGTTTTACTGAAAAAGGAAACCTTCTCACACACCGGAGAATTCACACAGGAGAGCGCCCTTTCTCGTGTTCGGAGTGTGGGAAGTGTTTCACTACAAAAGGAAACCTTCTTACACACCAGAGACTTCACACTGGGGAGCGTCCTTACTCATGTTCAGAGTGTGGGAAATGTTTCACAGAGAAAGCAAAGCTGCGCACACACCAGGAAAGTCACGTAGGGAAACATGGTTAATCTCAAGGAGATTTATGTCGGAGAACACATGCTTGTTGGTAATGCTGATGTTTCTTCTATGGCATTTAACTTGATTAATTGCCCTTTGCACAGAACAATCGTCCAATAAAAAAATTATCTTTCCAGTACTTTTGAACAGTGGCGCTTTTAAGCTGTTCTATGAACTGAGCCTTTTCACCATCATTTGTAGGATGTCCATTATGGGGAATGTCAGGTTTTTTGTTTTATGTGTTTTTTTTTATAGTCATTAAACATTAAGATTGCACCCAAGCTTCACTAAGTTTAACATATACCCGTTACTGACGGGTAGTAGTATCCAAGCACAGTCTATGCCTGGGACCAGGTTGTATCAACCTGTAACAGATGATTCTGCCTGAGCTAGTCATTGCCTAAACCATCAACAAAGGGTAGTTAAGGAACATGCCCAACCTTCCAACTCTTCACAGTTAATGGGTAGCCACTGTTCTTGCTTTCACTAATGCTTTGTATACTTCAATCGCACCCACAAAAGCTCCTGAGTATATGTCTCAGCATGATTGGTGTGAAAACCAAATGCAGTTGTATTTCAAAGTGATGGCCATTTCACTCTAATACTAGTACATGATACTGCAACGCAAACACAGCTAGGGTGAAATGACCCTCAATCTAAAAATGTGTAGTTTGAATGGGAGGGAGGGGGGTCAATAATGTTCCTACAGAAAATGGGGGCCCTCCAGGGAAACTTTGAGAACCACTGCAAACACAGTGGGGGTCAATTCTTTAACCTCCCTAGCGGTTGAGACTAACCCTGTTTGTTCGCCGAACAGGGTCCTCTCAACCACAGGGGAAGCCGACAGCGGGGAGACCCTATGCCTCCCCGGAAAGCTGCAGCGATTCCGGGGTTGCGGCACCGCCCCGATCGCGTCACAGTGACGTGGAAGGGGGCGGCGCCAAAGACCTCCATGTTAATGGAGGAGCGCCGGCTTTCCCTCTCACGCAGCTGGTGTCAGTAATGACACCAGCTGTGTGAAGAGCTCAGGAGAGATACCGGAAATGACAGGCAGTGTACTGTGGGCTGGGCAGTGCGCTAGGGAAGTTAATAACTATTGATACTCACATACATTTTCCTTCAGCAACTTATTTTCATAGGGTGACAACACTCTGTCCCTGTTTCCTAGTTATTCTCCTGTGTCACACAAGGATTCTAATGGCCATTTCTGTACTTATTACACAGGCAGCACCTTTCTATGAAATGCAGGCAGTGTGTGTACTGTGATGGTGGTGGTTATCCTGTACAGTGACTGTTGTAATTTTACAGAGTATGATCCCCTTCTTTTAGAAACTGTCGCAAGGCAATATTCCAACAGGATAACCTCCAAACACACCGACCGCCAGTGAAGCAGTTGTGACCTCCATGTACAAAAGAGTTAAGGTTGAGCTGGAAAAAAATGGAGGCCCTATAAAATATTTACATTTGTGCACAATTTAAATCTTTTCTTTAAATAGGGTGTCCTTTTATTGGCAGAGGTTTATACATTACCGGCTGTGTTTTAGGTTATTTTGAGGGGACAAAATCGGTGCGCTGACTACTTTACATGGTATCAAATAGTCCCATGTGATGTCCCATGATCAACCATTTACTATTTGTGAGATACAGTTAGTGCTAGAAAAACAAGTCTGATTGTGGAGGTCCCACCACACCTGTTACATGACTAAAAATACCTACTGCTAATATGCCAAATAGAAATAAAACATTGTGTCTTGTGGAGTTCTTGTATCAAAGTGTCTCCTGAAGGAGGTTTACACACTGCATGCCAGCTTGTTTTATGTGCTCATCAATATATTCCATGTAGCGAGACCAAACTATGCTGCAGTAACTATACTCTCCACAAGGGGCTGATCTCATCTATATTCACACAGGAAGTGATGTTACAGATAAATAGGAAGTTATAATGAGGCGAACAGAAAAATGTAGAGAGACATTACAGGGACTGGCAGCAGAAGAGGTAATAAGATATTATTTTATATCACACCCAGTAACCCCTGTCATGTTCATCCTCCATATGCCATGGTCTATATGAATGAGAACCTTCCCAGACATGGAAGTGTCATCTGTGAGGTGATTGTAGAGGAGACATTGCTGGGACTGGCAGCAGAGGAGGTAATAAGATATTATTTTATATTACACCCAGTCACCCCTGTCATGTCCGTCATCTCCATATACCATGATCTGGATGAATGAGAGCCTTCCCAGACACTGAAGTGTCATCTGTGAGGTGATTGTGGAGGAAGTGTAGAGGAGACATTGCTGGGGCTCATATATGTCAGTATAGAATCAAATGAAACCAGACATCTCAGGCAAACATGCTTAAAGATTTAGTTAGCTATTGAAGGAAATCATCCTGCCAATTAGCTCCCTGCTAACCAGAGAGATGAGGATTCTTGGGGGTCACATGACATAACTATTTGATAAGCTTCCTTAGTTTTCATGATCTAATCCCTCAGGATTTCAGTCGTGAGAAAGACATCTGATGAGTATGGGACTTCAAATATGTGTCTCATGAGAACAACAGTAAGATATTAGAAGTCACCCAGAAGATCATCAACCTGCTGACAGCAGAGGTGAGCCAGGAATTGTGGGACATTATCCGGTAACAGACGCGGGATGTGTCTGGATAGTGACTGTATCATTGTGTGTGTCAGGTTCCTATAAGGTGTCAGGATGTCTCTGTCTATTGCTCCATGGAGGAGTGGAAGTATTTAGAAGGACACAAGGATCTCTACAAGGACATTGTCATGATGAAGGATCAGCCGTCCCTCACCTCACCGGGTAAGAGGAGACTTTATTGTAAAGGAGAGAGCAGTATGGAGGGTCCCCCTAGACCCCCCATCATCTGATAAACACATAGACACAATGTATGAGTCAGTGTGTGTGTTTCCTACAGATGGATCCAGTAACAGGAACCCACCAGAGAGATGTCCCCATACTCTTTTCCAGGAGTCCACACAGGAGGGTCACACCATACATCACCATGATCAGGTAGAAGAGCATAATTATGCTTGTTTTTTTATATGAGTCACATTCCTTTATGTAATCTCTTGTTTCCTTGACCTGTCTTCTATAATCTTTGTGCTTCAGGGAGAATTAAATACCATTAAAGTTGAGATTAAAGAGGAAGAAGAAGAGACATTGGTGAGAGAAGCTCCGCAGTCTATGGCCGAGGATGGGACAAATATGAAGATTAAACAGGAGGAACCTTCTCTACAGATTAATACAAGTAAGTAATACACAATATATACACTGCTCCAAACATAAAGGGAACACTTAACCTCCTAAGCGTTTCGCCCAGGTCTGGATTTCTGTACCAAAGCGTTACGCTGTTTTTTATTGAAACAAAAATGTTGTAGGCCTGTGTCTTACCAAAATATGTCCAAACACGGGTCTAGTAGATATCTTAAAGTATATAAAAATTTCAAACACTTAAATATTTTTTAAAAATCACATTTAATGATCAAATTTAATAGAAAACACAAAAATCTGCTCAAACTAGAATTAATTTTTAAATCAACCAAGACTGACAATGCAGTCTGATACACCGCGCCGGGAACAATGTCGCGCGCTGGCACATTTGCCGGTGGATTACCTGCTGCTTGCCTGCATGAGTGCACCCTATTTATTTCGTTGAGATAAAATGCATAAAAACTGCATCCGTACTGCATTCATACATGCAGTACGGGCCCTGTTTTTCTGCGTTTTGGGACACCTCCATTGATCTTCAGTGATCATAGGTGTCTCTGTCGGCAATGTGCAGTGCTGCATTCCGCAGCTTCATGTCATCACAGCGGACCCGCCACTCAGCGCAGAGTGGACATTGTGCCATTAATTGGAATGGGAAGTGTCCTCTCTGCGTCTTTTTCCCCGCTGCAGACTTACATCCACCGCGAGGGAAAAGACACAGTGGACGAAAGCCCTTAAGCTGGGCAAAGACGGTCCAATTCCTGCACGATCCGATCCCCAATGCGATGGTGTGCACGCTGCCGCATCCCTTAGGGATCGGGTTGTGCAGGAATCGAATGCAGAAACTAACGAGGATTGGGCTAAAATCAGCTGTCCTGTCGGATCGCACAGTTATCCGACGGGACGGTAAATTTTACCCCGATCCCATTCTTAATGCACTCTTAATGTGCAGCTCATTACTTCGGCTGGGGGCAGCCATCCACAGCCGAAGTAATGAGCTGCACATTAAGAGTGCCGTCCGATTATCATCACGCCCGCTCCTACTGCAGAGAATCGGATAAATCGGTCTATTCCCAGCTTTACAAAGTATTTACTTCTTATGCGTTTTCCTTTATTTTGAACTTGATTGGATACAGAAAAATCAATCCAATCAAATCCAAAATGAAAGAAAACTCATAATCTCATTTTGAATTGAATTGTATGCAACAAAAAAAAAACGCTCCAATCAATGTCAGAATGAAAGAAAAACCATAAAGAGCAAAAAATAAATATTATTTTTTTTTACACTTTGAACTTCCCTCCCGATGACGTCATTGCGCACCCGCCGGCGCGATCCTAAACACTGGGATCTGACAGCGGGGGACACAGGGAGAAGAGCAGCAAGCCTTTGGGCTGCCTGCAAGCCATCTGGCTGCAGGTTTCAGCAGCACGAGTTAACTGGGCTGATCCTTTTCAGCAACTTTATTTAGCCCGAGTTAACTCGGGCTGAACACCCAGAAGGTTAAACAACACAATGTTGCATCAGGTCAGTCACACTTCTGTGAAATCAAACTGTCCACTGTAGCAACACTGATTGACATTTTCACATGCTGTAGTGCAAATGGAGCAGATAACAGGTGAAAATTATCGGTAATCAGCAAGACATTCCCAATAAAGGAGTGGTTCTGCAGGTGGTGATTACAGACCACTTCTCAGTCCCTCCGCTTTACTACTGATGTTTTGGTCATTTTTGAATGCTGGTGGTGCTTTCACTCTAGTGGTAGCATGAGACGGAGTCTACAACCCACACAAATGGTTTAGGTAGTGCAGCTCATCCAGGATGGCACATTAATGTGAGCTGTGGCAAGAAGGTATGCTGTGTCTGCCAGCATAGTGTCCAGAGCATGGAGGAGCTACCAGGAGACAGACCAGTATATCAGGAGATGTGGAGGAGGCCGTAGGAGGGCAGTTACCCAACATCAGGACCGCTACCTCTCCCTTTGTGCAAGGAGTAGCACTGCCAGAGCCTTGCAAAATGATCTCCAGTGGCGACAAATGTACATGTGTCTGCTCAAACGGTCAGAGACAGACCCAATGAGGGTGGTATGAGGGCCTGACATCCACAGGTGGCAGTTGTGATAACAGCCTCATGCAGGACATTTGCTGGAGAACGCCAAGATTGGCAAATTTGCCACTGCCACTTCACAGATGAAAGCAGGTTCACACTGAGCATCTAGTGGACTATTTGTTAACTTTTACTGGAGATGGGGGAATTTCAATTAGAAAATTCCACTACATATTATTCAAACATGCAAATACTCCTCCACTCCATGTATTGACCCCAATAATAATAATATTTTCATGTTTGAATCATAAGAATTGCCTTGAAATTCCATCCTGTAATAACAATAACCATGTGTTCATACCTTTATCGAGGGTGTGGCACTAAGATTCACCTGTTTGATTCATCCCAAGGGGCAATGCTGCTTTCTCTATATTTTGTTCATTTAGAAAACTCCACTTAGCATTTTCCAGCCTCAGCTTTTCCCAGTTTTTTTAGCTATAATTCGTTACCATGGCTTATATTCAGGTCAGCTTATACTTGAGTATATACAGTACTTTATCTGTTTTTTGTTTCTTCTTTAAGCCCCCCATACACCTTACAATCTTACCATACAATTTCTGTACAATCAACAATGTAATACGAGGACCCTTCTAAACCTTCCAATCATTATGTATTCTATCAGGGAGGACCCAGCACTACATAGCATTAAAATATACCTTCCAATCACTATGTATTCTATCAGGGAGGACACGGCACTACATAGCAGTGATATATACCTTCCAATCACTATGTATTCTATCAGGGAGGACCCAGCACTACATAGCAGTGATATATACCTTCCAATCACTATGTATTCTATCAGGGAGGACCCGGCACTACATAGCAGTGATATATACATTCCAATCACTGTGTATTCTATCAGGGAGAACCCAGCACTACATAGCAGTGATATATACCTTCCAATCACTATGTATTCTATCAGGGAGGCCGCTATACTACATAGTTGTTGGTAGATCTAAAGGAAATTGAATGGAGTGATCTAAAGGTGTATGGGGGGCTTTTGAGCTATTTGTGTACGATTTTCTTCCTTTTGACCGATTAAGCAAAACAGATTACAGCTGAACATTTGTCTTGATAATTGTTATTATTGAACATTTTTCCAACAGGTGGATGCTATTTCAGGAATACCTCCGAGAGAAATAGAGATCATCTAGAAGACAATGGCATGTCTAATACATCACATGTTGTTTCTCCAGATATAAAGCTTCAGCCTATGGGGATAACAACAGACCAATTTACCCCACAGGATTCTTCTTTAGACAATGAAGGAGCTGACCCAGACAATAGCTCAGTGTCATGCTTGAAGTGTGGGAAATCTTTTATGGACCGGTTTGAACTTCGTATACATCTCAGATCTCACACCAGGGTGACCTTTACTTGTACAGACTGCGGGGAATGTTTTAATGAGGAAAGTGAACTTCTTACACATCAGAAAAGCAACCTCTGCGAGGATCCTTTTTCTTGTTCAGAGTGCGGGAAATGTTTCTCTTCAAAAGCAAGTCTTCATATTCACAGGAGAAGTCACACAGGTGAGCGTCCTTTTTCTTGTGCAGAGTGCGGGAAGTGTTTCCCTGTTAAAGAAAGCCTTCTTGTGCATCAGAGAAGTCACACTGGAGAACGTCCTTTTTCGTGTTCAGAGTGTGGGAAATGTTTCACTACGAAAGGAAGCCTTATTGTGCATCAGAGAAGTCACACTGGAGAACGTCCCCATTCATGTACAGAGTGTGGAAAAAGTTTCACTACCAAAGGAAACCTTGTTAAGCACCAGATGAGTCACACTGGTGAGCGTCCCCATTCATGTCCAGATTGCGGTAAATCATTTACTGCAAAAGCTGATGTCAGCAGACATCAGAGAATTCACACGGGTCAGCGCCCTTTCAGATGTTTAGAGTGCGGGAAAACTTTTGCTGAAAAAGCAAACCTACTTGTGCACCAGAAAATTCACACCGGGGAACGCCCTTACTCATGTTCAGAGTGCGGGAAATGCTTTAAAGAGAAAAGAGATTTAAAAAGACATCAGAGGTCACATGCTCGTCGATTGTAATGTGTCACATTCACCTGCTCCTTACTCCAGCATTGACTGCTCTACTCTACGCCGCATCTGAGGGTCCTCCCTGAGTGCAGAGGCTGCTCCAATCGGAAGGCTGCCTTAAAGGGTAGCAGCTACTTTTCAGCATCAAGCCCTTATCAATACCTGCCATTACTTTCCCAAAACTTCTTGTTCCATGTGTCGCCCAGTTCCTATCCTGTCCATTTTGGGGGAGATCAGGGTTTCTGAAGCATGGCTCCCAGCTGAAGAGAAGAAATGCAGCTGCATCCAATAAAAATGTGTTTTAACTAATATACTGATTCTTTTTAGTACATACGGTAGATTCCATAGTTCAGCACATTTTATGACAAATTAAAGATGTCTTAATTTAAACAAGAATGACGGCTCTGGTCTATTGTGTGCTAGTTATATCTACACCTTCTCTGTCCTATACAAAGTCCTGTTATTCTCCTGGGGGTAGAAGAATCTCCCTCAAAATAAAAAGATCTATATTTCAAAAAAGTATATAGATAAGTAATCAACTTAATATCTGATTACTTATCTATATATTCTCCTCCCCCCAGGTGTCCTTACCTACCCGCTACAAAAACACCAGCTTGGACTGCAATGTTATAAAATCCTGATGAAGCCCATGATATTAAAGGGTGAAACGCGTTGTATACCATTCCATATTATCATCCTGTATTTTGTAAAGCTTTATATGCGCTTTATGTAAAAACTGAATTATAATGATTTTAAAAATTAATTTCATTATGCAATATGTTGTGATCATACATTGATTATGTACAAATAAAATTATGTATTTTTAGTAGAGATACATCCTAAATATAGACACATTTATCTGACCTCCATCCAGAGCCCCCGGTCTATAGACCAGATACATCCTAAATATA
>CM070037.1:5818946-5837879 GCA_036250615.1 Ptychadena robeensis | reverse complement strand
CCAACAAATGAGGAGGAGATACTGTACACCATATGAGAGGTCCATCTCCATTCCCCAATACAATGTCATGTTTCCAACAAATGAGGAGGAGATACTGTACACCGTATGAGAGGTCCAACTCCATTCCTCAATATAATGTCATGTTCCCAACAAATGAAGAGGAGATACTGTACACCATATGAGAGGTCCATTACATGAACTTTTAACTTGTGCTATAATTGTAACTGTGTTTCTCCTGCAGATGACAATGATATGCAGAATACATCAGAAGATCTTTTTGCATCTGGAGAACACTTCCAACACTTTTTACCACATGCTACACAGCAAGAAACCGAAACATCAAATGTACATCACATGAACTTATCCATGCTCATGAAACCTTCTGACAATTCTCTTACAACTCTCCCAGGTGTCTGTAAGCCATTTTGTCATGTAGGAAGATCAGCAGACCTTTCTTATTCTGAGGAATCTTTCGATAAATCGGTTGCAGTAGACATAAACCAGTTTGCAGGCTCTGAATGTGAGAATTGTTTAGTGTGGAATTCTTCTTTGACTATCCATCAGAAACATGATCATACTTGGTCATGTTCAGAGGACGGGAAGAAATTGGCATTGAAACAAAACCTTGGTGAAAAGAACATCTTGGATTTAGAGTGTCACAGATGTTCTACAGAGGAAGGAAGCCTCAACACTCATGGAAAGCTTCTGACTGGCAAGAAGCGGTTTACCTGCCCGGACTGTGGAACCCGTTTCCTAAGAATGAAAAACCTGGTAAGTCACCAGAGGATTCACACAGGAGAGCGCAGGTTCGCTTGTGCAGAGTGTGGTAAAGGTTTTATCCGGAAAGCTTGTCTTGTCCGACACGAAAGGCTTCACACTGGAGAGCGTCCATATATGTGCTCAGAGTGCGGAAAAGGTTTTGTTCAGAAAGTACATCTGGTTACCCATCAAAAAATTCACAGGGACGACCTTCCTTTTTCATGCTCGCAGTGTGAGATGTCCTTTAAGACAAAATACAACCTTGTCGTACACCAAAAGATTCACACCGGAAAGGAGAGGTACTCCTGCTCAGAGTGTGATAAATCTTTCAAGAAGAAATCCAAGCTGGTGGCACACCATAGAGTGCACACCGGGGAAAAGCCTTACCTGTGCCCTGAGTGCGGCAGATGTTTTGCCAATAAAGCAAACCTCAAAGCCCATATAAAACGTCACACAGGTGTGAAGCCGTATTCCTGCGAGGAGTGCGGTAAAGGTTTTGTCCATAAAGGCGACCTTATTAAACACCAGAGGTGCCACACAGGCGAGCGGCCATTTTCATGTTCAGAGTGCGGGAAAAGTTTTACACAGAAGGTACACTTCGTTCAACACCAGAGAAAGCACCACTGATGAACAAGTCTAAGGGCCCCCATACACCTTTAGATTTCTGTCAGATTTCCTTTAGATCTCCTTTTGTTTTACCAAAACCATGTAATATTAGGGACTTTCTAAACAATTAAGCAGGGTACAGACCTGCAGATATGGGCCAGATAGATGGGCGCTTCAAGTGCCGTGCGCACTCACGGCCATCTATCTGGCCCATATAATATGTGCCCATCGAAAACAGCCATATCGGACATGACCGTTAAATATGGCTGATGTCCGTTGCTTTGCCTAGAGACCGCGGGTCTCCAGGCAAAGCATCGGCTGAACTGGAGAGAGCAGAGCTGTCTTTCCCCAGCTCCGCCGATATCTGACAGCAGCAGGATGACGTCCTCACGCTGCTGCTGGGAACATCGGACGGTTCAAATATCAAGCCGTCTGTACCCTGCTTTATTGCTGCCATACATACCCCGACGGGTTCAGACAGACTAGTCCTGATATGCACCAGGATGCAAACGTGATGACGTCATCACATTTGCACCCTGGTGCATTATGGGGCCCCTTCAGTTGGCGGGCACCCTTTGTGTGCCGGCCATTAGCTTCAATGAAGACACCGGTCTTCATTGAAGCTAATGCCATCGGCTTGGATCGGCCAGAGATTATCGGACATGTCCGTTCTGGCCGGCCATGGCCGGCCGAGCTGTGGGGCGACAGGGATCTGTCGCCCCATGTGGGCACATGCCGATTAGCGGCCGATTTTTATTCTGACCGACGGCGCGAGCGTGGACGCCCGTCGGTCAGCATAAAAATCGACCGCTTATCGGCATGTGTATGCCAGGCATTAGTCTACTTAGGTTAAATTGCAGAGCACCCTATACTACATAGTTGTTGGTAGATCTAAAGGATATCTGACAGAGATCTAAAGGCGTATGGCCAGCTTTAGATATGATGGAACCTTCTTTTGAGTCATTCTGTCAGGGCAGGTTCTAAATGCCTATTGGCTGATGCAGTAAAGCCCCCCATACACCTTACAATCTTTCCATACAATTTCTGTACAATCACATTTTGTTCTACCAAAACCATGTAATATGAGGACCTTTCTAATCCTTGCAATCACTATGTATTCTATCAGGCAGGCCACTATACTACACAGTTGTTGGTAGATCTAATGGAGATTGTATGGATCGATCTTAAGGTGTATGGGGGGCTTTAGTCACCAAAGATACTTTGAAGTCTAAGTGGTCATGCCACCTACTACCAGACTTCAGAAGAAATATGAGGGATCTTGAAAGCCCAACTCTTGCGTTTTACAGCTTAGAGGTAAAATTGACTTTTTCACCTTCAATGCTCACCATCTTAAACTTGTTGCCCCCTACAGTTCTCTTCTAGGTTGAATAATGCCCAGAATCATCACCCCAACAACGGTAATGATCTTACTGGTGGAGATGCCTAAGCAAGGTTCTCTAGGCTTACAGGAGGATTCAGTATGTATGCAGGTAAAGGACATTGTTGGAAGGAAGGTGAACATTGCAACTAGATGAATTTTTTGCTGGGTTAAGTCTGCTCTTTGGTGAACCGGGACAAGTGCCTTTTGGTTTTTCATGGTTAAATGTGTTAATGTCAATGTTCTCCTTATTTTTATGAATCCTGTTGCAAAAACTCACCGCAGATGTCTAATAATTTCTATTATACAGCATGATTACATGTACTACACACTTGTAGATCTGGATTTTTTGTTTTAACCGCCTAACAATAGTGGTAAAGCTTGGCAAAATACCTGTTGCTTTTTTTTTTGCTCACGGTTCTCTATCTGTTGATGTCATAGTTTCAATAAAAGCTTTGGATAACAAGGAAAGTGTCTGCGCACATGATTGTCCAGAAGCCACACTGCACTATAAGACAATCGGGGAACCTCAATGGAACCTCGTCTGGTGTATTTTATTTCTGGAACGCTTGAGTTTGTTGGCAGACTATAAATTTGTGGAGCTGGAAGGAGTTCTCCTGTGGCCCGGCGTCAAGTATCTGGAACATAGAAGAATGATACCAGAGATAGACCAAGTCCGGTCTTCCCCTTTCATTGCACATATCCGCTAGGAGTGGTGGTGGTGGGGGGGATGGGTTAGAAGTCTGGGGCTCACATTATCTTCCGAATTTAGTTGTATTTCTCTATAAACCTTGCTGGCGTTACAGGTAGGTGTCATTTTCTGTAACAAAAGCGGTAAATTGGAATTTTTGTTTCCGTTCTAAGATATCTTCCAACTGCGCATGCACAGATAACCCTACTTCTCCGGAGTTAGTGTTTATATTATGGATTTTGGGTGTTTATGGTTAGGAGTATGGAGGGGGGTTAAGGTAAGGGGAGTGATGCTTGACTGTAGGGGTGAGCTTTAATGGCTGGGGGGGTTAAAACGAAATGAACCTACTCAATCCCTAACCTTTACTCTCGAGCTCCCTAACCATTAACACCCAAAACCATCAGATTAACCCTGTAAAGCCCCCCATAGACGGGCCGATTCCCGGCCCTAGTTGTGGTCGACCGAACGCCGTGCGCACTCCCGCCGAGCACATATAGGTCGGTCGGCCGCAACTATAGGGGAGCCCATCTTGAGGATCCGACCAAAAGAGCCAGCAGGTCGGATCGCACATGGATCCGTCCTGCTGGTTCTTTTTCTGTCCAATCATCCAATCCTGTGCTGCAATCTGTTAACTCGGAGGGGAAGTCTCCTCCCCATCCGAGTTAATCGGCTACAATCTAACAGAAATCGCGTGTGTTAGTGGAACACACGGGATTCCTGTCCGTTCTGTAGCCGACTCCTCACGGCGTGGTGACGCTGTGAGGAGTCTGCTAAAAGCCGGCCATAGATCGGTACGTCTATGTCCGGCTTAACCCCGGTCCGATCCCCATTCGATTTTATAGTGGAAAATTGCAGCATGATCATCACGCTGCAGCCGGTCGCTCAGAGGATCAGCGGGTACCCTTTGCTTGCAAGACTTTACTTTGGATGGGGACAAAGTAATGGGATCAGCCAGGAATTTACTGACATGTCAAATCGCCATGTGATCAAACTTATGGTATGATCCTGGTCATTCTGTCCAGGTGGGCCCACCCGATTTGCGTCCGAGCAATTGGTGGGAACATGCATGACGCTCGATCAGCCATAAAATTGCCCGTGGATCGTATCAGGTATGGCTTCCTTTAGACTAGTGTAGTCTATTCATACAAGAAGGGAACTGCTGCCCTATGAAAGGATTACTGAAATGCTCTTCTTGCTGTGTGTCATAACCATGTACTTAATTACATAACATAAAATTAGTGATGAGCAGCAAAGGCAATATTCGTATTCGCATAATATTTGCAATGAATGTGAGAATTTGTGATCTCCAGTCATTATTACCTTCATTGTGCGGACGCAATACATAGTAGTTCCGGGTCCTGATGTAAAAAATCTTAAATATTCATGTTTACAAAGATATAGCACTATATTGAAGATCTTCACGAATTCTCAAAGTGACGATATTTGCAATAAGAATATTCACAATCAACACTACATACAATAGATGAGTTAAGTCCTACATAGAATGACCCAGTGGTGGACAACTGAGTGGATATGGAGGGCCACAAGTGCGGCATCACATAACATTTTCAATCTATACTGACTTGTAAACGCATTTTTTTTATGGAAAAAAGGACAGCAGACATTGTTTTTCATTAGATAGCTACATTATTTGTCATTTTTAAATAACAAAACTTTAGTATGTGTCATATACAGTTGTGTTCAAAATTATTCAACCCCCACTGAAATTGAGTGTTTTGGCCATTTGAAGTTCGATCATTTCAGTCATCGCTTGTTTACAATGAAATGCAGCGAGCACGTGTAAGTCAAGCCCCCCAATACACAAAACCAATTCACAATTCCCATGCAATTTCTGTACAAGCACTTTTTTCCTTTCGACCAAAACCATTAATATGAGGACCTTCTTACACCTTCCAATCACTAGTATTCTATAGGGCGGACCCGGCACTACATGCAGTGATATAACATAATCCAATCACTAGGTATTCTATCAGGAGGACCCGGCACTACATAGCCGATGATATTATACCTTCCAATCACAATGTATTCTATCAGGTATGACCCGCTTCACTACATAGCAGTTGATATATACCTTCCAATCACAATGTAATTCTAGTCATGGAAGGAACCCGGCCCTACATCAGGATATATACCTTCCAATCACTATGTTTCTATCAGGGAGGACCCAGCACCCGACTAGCAGGATATATACCTTCCACATCACGATGTATTCTATCATGGAGGACACTATACTACATAGTTGTTGGTAGATCTGATGTAAATTGTAATGGAGGAAGCTAAAGTGTAATGGGGGCTTCAACCAATAAACATAACATAATAATGAAAATAACCACACAATGTCTTTTCTTGTGCTCCACATCATTAAAGCAGTTTACATTCACCCCAAGTGACATTCAGCTAGTACAAACATCCTTTTCTACGAGTTACGATTACAGCTTCTTAAAGTGAAGCATAGCTTGACACAAGTGGTCTTGCAGCGATCATACGGTATCTTAACCCATTCTCATGAGAAAAGCCTCCATTTAGTGTCCACAGTCTTAGTCTTGCACGCTTTCAACTGCTTCTTCATCAGTCCCACCATTAGTTCTTCAATCGGATTTAAGTCTGGTACTTCGTGGACGCGCCAAAATGTTCGCTCCTTTACTCTGCCAACCATGCTCTAAGTGACTTGTGGAGGTAGCTCGGATCGTTGTCCCTGTTTGACAGGTCTGCACCCCAGCCTCAGTATCTGGACAGACTAGCATCACATTCTCCTCCCATATCCCTGTACTGAAGAGAATTCAAAAAAAATAAAGTAAGGAAGGAACCGTTGCACAGTTCCACGCTGAACTTCTCTGTCCCTTCGAACAAAAAACAGGCCCAAAAGCAGATTGACCCCTCCGGCCATGCTCAAGTAGCAAGTCGTGTTATTTTCTTCTAGAGACCCTTTTTCTTCCTCCTCCAAACAAACCTTGATCCATGGGCCCAAACAGTTCAATTTGTTTCACAATCATTCAACAGAACACTATCCAAACTTTTGTGGTTGTTCACATGAAACTTTTGCAAGACTGCAGTCGACTCTTCTATTCTTTGAGACAGCTATGTTTGGAGGAGGAAGAACAGGTCATATTCCTTGCAATTCTTTGCATTTGTACATGTGATATGTGGTACTTCCGCAGTAGTGGGTGAATGATTTGAGAGTACGAAGATATAACACTATATTCAAGACTGGCGCGAAATTCTAAGTGGCGATCTGCGTAATAAAATCACCATCGAATATTCATATCAACAGCTAGTACTAAATTTGGTAGATTACCCCCCACCTATTGTATACTCTGTTCGCCCAACCAATTAAATTGTAAGCCCGGCCAGGCAGGGCCCTTTACACCTCGTGTCATATTCTGTACCTGTGTGTTTATCTTGTGTTGGGTCTCACTCTAGTTTATGTACAGCGCTGCATAATATGTTGGGCGCTATAATAAATAACGATGAATGATAATAAGAATGATAATAGAATAATAATAGATGTAGGAGGATATTTCCATAATTCCCAATTCTGTACATTGAGATTTCATGTATCATATCCATTGCAGTTGGTCTCCAGAAATGCTCTATTTTAGATAATGGTATGGCTGGTTCAATCGTTCACCAACATACGGCAACCAATCAGCCAAATCGATCACCACCACAGACCCCTATATACTTAAAAAAAAAAAAAGCAATATAAAAATAAATAACTCAATTAAGCCTTGATCGGCATGTTCTTTCTAAATTGTAAGATATACAATAGCAGGGTGTTTATGTACCTTAATAAGATTAAATATCATTCTAACTTATACACGTGTCGGTATTCCATGTCCCAAATATCGATTCCTCAGCCGATCGATTCCGGTGATTCGCCGGGAATCGCAGGTTGTATCATCGGCCAATTACCTTCCGATCGCAACCGCCCATATCGCGCCGTTTCAACGGCACGAACTTGGCGATCAAGGCAGTGTAAACAATAGTACACTGCCCGCTGTTTCCGGCATCCCGCCGGAGCTCTAACGCGCAGCTGTTGTCATTACTTGCACACAAACTAGCTGCGTGGGAGAAAAGCCGTCGCTCCTGCCATTACATGAGGTCTATGCGCCGCCCCCCCCCGCCGCCTTCCCTTGCGTCAACGATCGGGACGCTGCTATCCTCGACTGCGGGGCGGCGCAGCCGCGCACCGGTCCAATGGTCTTGCGCGATGCAACACAGCGTTTCGTCGCTCTCTTCCCTGGCCTGCTTGAAGCACGCCTATAAAGCTCTCGGTTCTGCACAAGCCTCGCTCCCACTTGCGCTGCCTCGCGCGTCATTGCGCTCCTGACCTAAAGCTCGGACGAGCTAGGCTAGTCCTCAACCGCTAGGGAGTAATGAGTATCCATCGCGCCTACCACCTTGTCCGAGCAATTCCGGCATGATTCCCGTGTGCGATTCCACCTCCGATTCCACCTCACCAATTGCAACTCCCCTGATCCTGTCAGAATCGTATGAGAAAGACCAACATGTTGGTTCTCCGTCGGAATCCGATTCTGAGCCCCGACCGATCGGACCTGATCGATCGTACACGTGTGCTTCATGCGATTCCGGCACGATCGTTTCTCGTGCCACTCGCCCGGAATCGATCGTGCCGGAATCCGGTGCGAATCCGACACGTGTATGGGGGCCTTTACCTCCTCCATGGCAGCAGTGTCTCACATCAAATCCCCTCTTAGTTGAGATTGCCTGTCTGTATATTATGTCACCTGTATGTAGCTTTCATCACGTCCCAAATCTACAGCCTTTCCTCTCTATAGCTTTAACCTCCCTAGCGCACCGCCTGTACCGCGCCGTTTTTAACAATGTGGTACAGGCAATGGCAGTGTACACTGCTTGCCATTTCCTCCCTCCCCCCTCCACACAGCCGCTGTCATTCATGGCTGTGAGGGCTGGAAAGCAGAGGCCCCTCCATTAACATGGAGGTCTATGGCACTGCTCACCCTCGCCCCCTTCCGCGTCACCGCGACGCGATCAGTGAAGCCGCAGGAAATGTTGTGGCTGGAAGCAGCATCGCCGTAGCTTTCCGGGGATATGCGGCTTTCATGGGAGCCCAGCTCATCCAGAGTTTGTTCTTCACACAAACTCTAGACGACATGGGCTCGTCATGAACACTTAGGAGGTTAATCACTTCCAGTATATATCATATATCACTTCCTGCCTTTGTCTTTTATCATTTTATAGACAATCTGGTGTGGAAAGTGGGCACTGCTGCTTCTATTTCCCTTTTCCAAAATGTATTGTTTGTAAATCAACAGAAAAATTAAAACATTTGTAAAAGAGACATCTGTAGCAGGAATAAGAACATAATACAGAACAGAAGGGCCGATGGCCTAAAGGGACAGTTGACAGAGAATACAGCAAGAAGCAGATAAGATCCTCTGTAACACTGCTGTGTTAAGCCAGCCATACGCAGTCGGATTCCATGGCCGCTCGATCACCTATCCGATCAATTCCGGCGATTCTGGCGGGAATCGCAGGTGTGATCGATCGGCCAATTAAGAGAATCCGATCGCTGCATACCACCTTGTCCAACGGATTCCGGGACGATTCCGTGTCCGATTCCATCTCAGACTCCACTTCACAAATGGCAACTCCCCCTGATCTGTGCAGAATCGGATCAAAAAGACCAACATGTTGGTTCTCTGTCGGATCCGATTCTGAGCCCCTGATCAATCGGACGTGATCGATCGGACAAGGTGGGCTGCACACGATTCCGGCACGATCGTTTCGCGTGCACGCGCCCGGAATCAATCGACCCGGAATCCGGCCGGAATCCAACCCGTGTATGGGGGCCTTTACTTCACTAGTCTCCACTAGCATCAAACTCCTGCTTTACAAACGATTTTCAATGATAATCAATGGAACAGTACACATTGAAGCATCAGCGTCCTGTTACACTTTAAGGCGGCTCGCTGTGCAGCCTAGTGGGAAAATTCATTAAACGCGTCCTTAGCGCAGTGTATGTGTATTTGATGTACCTGTGCATTTGCGAATGTAGGCTCTTAGTCCGGCCCCTCTGTCAAATGTAAGAACCCATTGTGGCCCACATGTCAAAAGGTTTGCCTACCATGCATGCCCTATGGATTTAGAATGGAATGTCATAAAGTTTCCTGCAGGTCTATATCGTGAAGATCTGGACCATTTCTGCTCTCCTAAACAAAGATCCCGAAATGATGGTGAATTTATCTAGATCAGTGTTTTTCAACCGGGATGTTGCCTGGTGTGCCGTGGGTTTTTGAGCCCACCCTCGGCCCTCCTATCTAGCTGCCTCTTATAGTATAAGTCTTATACTATAAGAGGCAGCTAGATAGGAGGGCTAAATAACCGCATCCTCACAGAGCCGGTCCGTGTATAACACTGTATAAGTCTTATACTAGAAGACTTATACAGCCGATCCGTGTTATACACGGACCGGCTCTGTGAGGATGAGGTTGCTTAGCAACACGCATCCCCACAGACCAGGGGCGGTGTTTTTGCTCTGCTGGTACGCATCTGCGTTACAGCGGGGCACCTGCTGATGACGTACTTTCGGCGGGGACCAGAAGTGCGCCGCGATTATGCGTAATGTCGGTGCCCTCTTTTTTCATGAAACAAGTGTGCCCAAAAAAGGTTGAAAAACACTAGATGCAAGTGTGATGAAAAAAAAGGACATGTCAGAGGATTCTTACCTGTCTGGGCCCCATTATTACTATTTTCACTTTCTACAGCGGGATGATAAATACAAACAAAATCTGTACCTGGGAGCCTATGGTTGTATTACAATACAAACAAATGGGAAGAGCGCCCCCCACCTCCCCTGCATGATCACTGATGTCTGGGAGCAGGAACCAAAAACGTAGTCGCTGGAGGATTCCGCCAGCTCTCCTGGAGTAGGTTACCAATATTGGTAATTCAAACTTACCCCACACTATACTCTGATACCGCTGGGCATTGCAATCGTGGCAGATCACAATAAGTGCAGCTGAGATTTTCCACCCTCCGGGAGGACCCGGACTGGTGACGATGCCTTCTCCATCACATGGACGTCAATAGAGCCACCTACCCCCCTGCCCATCCAGCTTCTTATGTGACATCATCAAGACGGGCACTGAAGCATTCGCCGGTATGCTGATGCTGAGAATCGTTGAGGGACAGATGAGTGTAGTCATCTCGAAAAAACTCAGGCAGAATGCCAAGGAGGTTAATCATCTGTGAAATTTTGCTGCAAACAGTAAAGTACAAATGTATTTTTGCTGTCTATGACCCCACCTTGAGTCCCTTTTTCTCTGCCCCGTGATCATTTAGGGGCCCTTTCACACTATATGCGTTTTGCACATACACAGCTGCCTTTTTGAACAGGAAACACAAAATAAGCAATTCAAACCAGTCTGGGGGGTGTTTAAGATTTCAGCAGCTCACATTCTACATTTGACTTCAGTCACCCATCTCTTTTCTGGCTAATTGGTAGTGTGTGGTATTTGCATTCATTGTGTAACACATTCATACTCAAGGTGAAGAATTTGCTCACAGTGTGCACCATTTGTATCCAGTGTGCGTCATTTATAGTCAAGGTGAGGAATTTGCTCACAGTGTGCACCATTTGTATAGAGTGTGCGTCATTTATACTCAAGGTGAGGAATTTGCTCGCAGTGTGTACCATTTGTATTAAGTGTGCGTCATTTATACTCAAGGGTAAGAATTTGCTCGCAGTGTGCACCATTTGTATCCAGTGTGCACCATTTAAACTCAAGGTGAAGAATTTGCTCGCAGTGGGCACCATTTGTATTGAGTGTGCGTCTTTTATACTCAAGGTGAAGAATTTGCTCGCAGTGTGCACCATTTGTATCGAGTGTGCGTCTTTTATACTCAAGGTGAAGAATTTGCTCACAGTGTGCACCATTTGTATCGAGTGTACGTCTTTTATACTCAAGCATAAGAATTTGCTTGCAATGTGCACCATTTGTTTGCCGTGTGTTTTGTTTGCGCTCCTTGCCACCACTGTTCGGTGTGAGGGTGCTTCAGCGGTTGTTATGACAATGACTGCAAAAGCAATGCTACATTTGCCAACAATGTGGCTAACCAGAGACACGCGCACATCGCATGTGCTGCCCATTTAAAATGAACGGGATGTATACAAAAGATGCAGCTGCTACATTTTTCCAGAGCGTAGTGAAGCCCTCAGCCTATATGCCACCGTGAAAACACGGGCAACCCATAGATTTGCCGTCAGGGACGTGTCATGCAAATAAATTTATGATGCCTAGTGGACACAAGCATATACAATATAAAAAATAAAAAAAAAGCAAAATGCATAAAAAAAAAAAATGCATGCAGCAGGGCGTTATAACAAGCACAATACATGCAGTGTGCATGGTAATATTCATGCTGTACTGTAAAAACGCAGCACATATAGAGAGTGTGAAAGGGCCCTACAGGGCCAAGATTAAAAAAAACAATAGAATGTAACCTGACAGGTGAGGAACATGAAGTTTGCAGATAGAAATTATTAACGAGATTTAAAAATTCCATTTGGAGTAAAGATGAACCAATCAACCACAGCAGCTATTCGTTAATTGGCCAAGCTTCCGTCAGCATGCCCATGTCCAATTTGTGCATCTCATTTAGCAGAGATGGTCAACGAGAATGTGATACTTTGACATTAGCATGCAAATGTAAGTTGTACGCAGACTGAAATTTAGCCAATCAACAGCCGCTTGGTTTTAGCCTGCGTATTATTTGTATGCTAATGCATAATTTTTGTATCTAATTTCTATCAGTTAGCATCTCTAGTTGTGAATACTTGGCTGGACGTACTTTAAATTTGCTCATCTCAGGTCTAGATTGACAGAAAATTCCTGGCGTGCGCAATGGAAGAAAATTCCTGTAAGCCTAAAGCTGTGGAAGTAGAACATACATTTGTTCATCCCTCTTACTGGTTTAACTGTGGCCCCTAAGCAGAATCCAATGAAGCAATTTTCTACTAAAGGTAGCCATACATGGTTTAATATTTCCATTCGATCGACAAAAAAATTCTATCTACGCCAATTGAATGGCAATTAATTCCTACCCAATACCTACATTTGACCCAAAGTGATCGATATCGGACAGAACATTGATGGAGCCATGATCGGACATGACTTAAATATTTTCATCACTGTATCACGGCTCCTCCGCACTTCTTGGGATGGAAGAATCTTATTGTATGATAAACAGCTTTGGATATTTTGCTGGTGAATCATTATAACAGTAGACACAAACCAAACAGGACTGCAGGCATGCAACTCTACACCAGGGGGCCTGTTTATCAAGTTGCTCAAACTGTTAGGGGGGGGGGCGGACTTTATTTTTAAAAGTAGAAAAGAAAAAGAATGGACTCCCTCATAAGCACGAACATACAACACACATACACAGACACAAACATTTATACACACACATACACAAAACCGCCAATAAACATAGACAATAATATACATACAACATACATGAACCTTTCCTGCACCCCAGCAAAAACACATCACATATCTTCACATTCCAAGCACCAAAGATCAGCAACCTGGTTCAGATCAGAGGTGGTGGGCAGCCAAGGAATTGATTGACAGGCACCTCAGCACCTCTTCCCTGGCAGCTTCCCAGCTGCAGCTTGGATGGCAGTGCTGGGTCCAGATGAACTGCCCTGGAGCCCACATAGGTGACCCACACCCAACATACTCAGTAATCTGAGATACCAGAATCACCAACCAGGTAAAACTACATTTCATTTTATTACAAAAAGCAAATCCTGCTTTTTTGATGCTTAACAAGATGTACATTCCTTACATAACTTTTCCCACACTCTGAACAGGAAAAAGGACGCTCCCCCGTGTGTATTCTCTGGTGTACCATAAGGGCTCCTTTCTGCACAAAACCCTTCCCACACTCTAAACACACAAAAGGGCGCTCGTCTGTGTGTCTTCTCCGGTGTATATTAAGCGCTCCTTTTTGAGTAAAACCTTTCCCGCACTCAGGACATATGAAAGGACGCTCCCCTGTGTGGATTCTCTGGTGGGTAATAAGGTCTCCATTTTGGATAAAACATTTTTTGCACTGCAAACATACAAAGGGACGCTCGCCAGTGTGTATTCTTTGGTGGATAAGAAGCTCCGCCTTCCTATAAAAAGATTTTTCACATTGTGAACATGAATAGGGACGCTCCCCTGTGTGAGTTCTCTGATGTATTTTAAGAACTCCTTTCTGAGTAAAACACTTCCCGCACTCTGAACATGGAAACGAACCCCTCTGCCTGCGTCTCTTTTTTTTCAAAGAAAGAGGTGGTGTGGATTTAAAACAATTATCAGCTTCACACAACGGGAAAGTTTTATCATTTCTGTATGTGACAATACCCAAGTTACTGGAAGAAGATCCTAGTAGATTCCACTGCTCAGAGGATTTATCTGTATTGGGAATTCTGGGGGGAACAACTTTAGAAATAGTATGTGATCCATCAGCAGGATACAGGAGAGGCCTGGGGGGATCTCTTGAAGTATTGTCATGAAAATGTCCAAGATGTCTATTATGAGTAGCTTGACTTTCTTCTGAAGAGTATCGTATGATGCCATCATAATGCGGAGAGGACATAGAATATGCCTTGGAGGGACTCGGAACACAACAACCTTCCGAAAGAAATATTTCATTATGTAAAGCAGGTGAATGTTCAAAAATGATGGTCTACTAACAAACAAAGAGTTTCACAAAGTTCAGGAATAAAATTGAATAAAACCAAATAAATCTAAAGAATAAAAGCTGAATAAATATATCAGGTACGACACACTGGGTCAACTGTATGTACACTGACTACACAGGGGATCAACTTGCTGCACCTCAGACTATAACGTGACATTATACTAAGGAATGGAGATGGACCTCTCATATGGTGTACAGTATCTCCTCCTCATTTGTTGGGAACATGACATTATATTGAGGAATGGAGATGAACCTCTCATATGGTGGACATCTCTCCTGTGGGTTGCTGTTAGTGGATCCATCTGTAGGAAACACACACGCTGACTGAATACATTGTGTCTATGTGTTTATCAGATGATGGGGGTCTAGGGGGACCCTCCATACTGCTCTCTCCTTTACAATAAAGTCTCCTCTTACCCGGTGATGCGAGGGGCGGCTGATCCTCAATCATGACAATGTCCTTGTAGAGATCCTTGTGTCCTTTTGCATACTCCCACTCCTCCATGGAGAAATAGACAGAGACATCCTGACACCTTATAGGAACCTGACACACACAATGATACAGTCATCATCCAGACACATCCCGCGTCTGTTACTGGATAATGTCCCACAATTGCCAGCACCACTTACCTCTCCTGTCAGCAGCACGGTGATCTTCCTGGTGACCTCTAGAATCTTCTTGTTTCTCTCAGGTGTGAGCGGGTAAGTTGGGGGTACTCTGATCGTAACAGAATCACCGGACTTCAGAGAAGAAACACTCTGTTTAAAAAGAGCAACACTGATGTTATATGACCCTTCCTCACCTCTCCAGTCAGGTCATGTGACCTCCCAGAATCCTCCTCACCTCTCCAGTCAGCAAGCAAATAATCTCCAGGGTGAGGTTGAACATCATTTCAGTCATGTGATGCAGGTTCTCATTACACCTCATTGCCATGTCACATGTACGATACAGATAATGTGTTCCCTATACAGGAAAGAAAACATTGAGGGTTATCTGGAGTCTGGATATGTAAAATACATTGGTAATTCCATACACAGGGCTAGATTTTTATATACCGAGGAGGGGAAGACAGATATATTTGGGGTACACAGGGGTATATTACCATATACAGAGGAGGGGAAGACAGATATATTTGGGTTACAAACGATAACATTTTGGATTTATAGTTATTACCTCCCCCTCTTCCAGTCCCAGCAATGTCTCAACTTCCTCCCATCACAAACATACTATCTCCTCACTTTCTTCTCATCTACTTCCTGTCTGAGCATTAATCACTTCCTGGTAATACATTGCTAAGACAATATATGATACCACCCCTGTCATTAGCATTTCTGATATTTTCTTATATACAATATATAATACACAGTTTCCTATCATTATTGTTTCCACTTCCTCGCATATACAATGTATAATACTCAGCAGCACTGTGTCCCCATCATTACCATTTCGGATTCTTCTTATATACAAGGAAACACAAAAATAAGACATCCTAGATCTGAATGAATGAAATATTCTTATTAAATACTTTGTTCTTTACAAAGCTGAATGTGCTGACAACAAAACCACACACATTATCAAAAGAAAAATCACATGCATCACCCCATGGAGGTCTGGATTTGGAGTTACACAAAAAAAAAAGTTGGAAACAAACACTACAATCCAACTCTGATGTAATGGCCTCAAAAATAAGTCACAATGAGGCTCAGTAGTGTGTGCGTGGCCTCCACGCGCCTGTATGACCTCCCTACAATGTCTGGGCATGCTCCTGATGAGGTGGCGGATGGTCTCATGAGGTATCTCCTTCTGCACCTGGACTAAAGCATCCCCCAAACTCCTGGACAGTCTGTGGTGCAACGTGGCGTTGGTGGATGGAGGAGACATGATCCCAGATGTGCTCAATGTGACTAAGGTCTGGGCAACGGGTGGTCAGTCCATAGCATCAACGCCTTCATCCTGCAGGAACTGCCAACACACTCCAGCCACATGAGTTCTAGCATTAGGAGGAACCCAGGACAAGCCCCACCAGTATATGGTCTCACAAGGAGTCTAAGGATCTCTGCACCTAATGGCAGTCAGGTTACCCCTGGTGAGCGCATGGAGGGCTGTGCGTCCCCCCAAAGAAATGCCACCCCACACCATTACTGACCCCCTGCCAAACGGGTCATGCTGCAGGATGTTGCAGGCAGCAGAATGTTCTCCACGGTGTCTCCAGACTCGCCTGTCATATGTGCTCAGTGTGAGCCTGCTTTCATCTGGGGTGAATTTGCCAATCTTGGTGTTCGCTGGCAAATGCCAAACATTCTGCATGGTGTTAGGCTCGAAGCACAATCCCTACCTGTGGACGTCGGACCCTCAAGGAGTCTGTTACTGACCATTTGAGCAGACACATGTACATTTGTGGCCCACTGGAGGTCATTTTGAAGGGCTCTGGCAGTGTTCTTCCTGTTCCTCCTTGCCCAAGGCCAGAGGTAGCGGTCCTGATGCTGGGTTGCTGCCCTCCTACAGCCTCCTCCATGTCTTCTGATGTACCGACCTGTCTCCTGGTAGCTCCTCCATGCTCTGGACACAACGCTGACAGACACAGCAAACCTTATGACTACAGCTCGCAATGGTGTGCCATCCTGGGTAAGTTGCACTACCTGAGCCACTTGTGTGGGTCGTAGACTCCATCTCATGCCACCACTAGAGTGACAGCACCGCCAGCATTCAGTGACCAAAACTTCAGCCAGAAAGCATCGGAACTGAGTAGTCTGTGGTCACCACATGCAGAACCTCTCCTTTTTTGGGAATGCCTTGCTAATTGCCTAAGGCGAAGTTTACACTGGCGATTTCCGAGCTAAACCGCCAGTGCGCTCCCGCAGGATAAACGACTCCATGTAGTCGTCTGCACAACAGTGCAGGCGATTACAGGGCGTCTAATTAGGGACCCCATAGAGTTTCTATGGGACGGATGCCTAATGTAAAAAACCGCCAGTGTAAACTTAGCCTAAATGTCCACCTGTTGTCTATTACATTTACACAACAGCATGTTGTCAATCAGTGTTGCTACCTACTGTCTATACTCAAGTTTAAACCCAACCCGAATATAAGCCGAGGCACCTAACTTGCCGATGCTCAGAAACACACAGCACATGTGCTTTTGTTTGGAGACATTATTTAATGCAGCAGAGTTCATTACAAAGCCCCTAAACATGATATCATCACCAAATTGCTGGAGATGTAGAGAAGGGTTGTGGAAACAGTATTGCTATAGCACGTGTACGTTTTGCACAAAATAGGTTAAAATTAAGTCAACTTTAACTTGTTTTTTAACCTAATTTATGCAACAACCCTTCTCTACATCTCCAACAAATTTAGTAACAATATGTTCAGGGGCTTCGCAATTCATTCAACTCATAAAGTCTACTTACAAAATGCACAGATTTTTATCACAGAATTGTGATCGACTTGTAGTTAAATTGTGTTGTTTAACCTCCCTAGCGCACTGCAGGGGTCCAGATTTTTGTACCAAAAGTGCACCATAGACTTCAATGGTAAATTTTTCTTTATGTTGTAGGCCTGTAACTTCCCAAAATCTGTCCGTACAAGGGTCTAATAGACATCCCGACTATAATAATGTTTGAAACACAATTATGTAAAATAAAAAATAAAAATTTTAATAAATTTTATGAGAAAACACAAAAATCAGGGCACAAAGCTTTGCTGCTATGTACTATACATCGCCCCAATAAAGTCTCTGGTGCCCCAGATGTGCCCATTTGCAGTTAACCCTCTCTAACCTGGTGTGATGGATGTGATAAAATCACACCAGGGAAGAGAGGGTTACTGCATATGGACACATCTGGGGCACCAGAGATTTAGTACATAGAAGCACATTGAAATCAGTTTTCTACATAGAAAACTGATTTCATGCAATGTACTTTTCAAATCTCCCGCCGCCTCCCCGGGGGGGGGGGACATCACATCGGGGGACACCGGGACAGCGCAGAACTGTGAGTATGCGCTCCCGGTGCCCCGATGTGTACTGGACGGCAGCATCTCGTCCAGTGCTATAGTAGCAGTAGCAGCGCTGGACGAAATGCTGCCGTCCTGATCGCTAGGGCGGTTAAGTGTTCGCTTTATAATACTTAGCAACATCGTGTCCCTGTCATTATTGTTTCGGTCTCTCATATACAATGTGTAATACTAAGCAACACCTTGACCCTGTAATTATTGTTTCTGACTCCTCTCATATACAATGTATAATACTTAGAAACAATGACAGGGACACGGTGTTGCTTAGTATTACACATTGTATATGAGAGACAGAAACAATAATGACAGGGACACAGTGTTGCTGTCCCCTTTCATATGCAATGTATATTACTTAGCAACACCGTGTCCCTGTCATTATGGTTTCCACTTCCTCTCAAATACAATGTATAATACTCAGCAGCACCGTGTCCCTGTCATGATTGTTTCTGACTCCTCTCATATACAATGTATAATCTGCAGCAGCACCATGTCCCACACAAAGACTGAAATCCACAGACAATGTACAGAATTTTATTGGAAGTAAACCAATATCAGAAGATAGAAGATGACTGCAGCAGCCAGGGACATCACTGTGCAGAATATACTCATTACCAGGGGTGCAACTTTTTTGGTGAGCTCCTCAGATAAGTACCAGGAGATGGGGTGTGGTACTCACCCCATATGTAGGGTGGTCTTTCTCACTGTCCTCTGCGTCAGCCTCCT
>CM070037.1:5800194-5818846 GCA_036250615.1 Ptychadena robeensis | reverse complement strand
ATTGAAGTCTATGGTGCACTTTTGGTACAGAAATCTGGACCTCAGCAGTGCGCTAGGGATCCCCAGATCTCATACCTCAGTTGTACAACCCTGACATTTTCTGGATTAGTAACTAACCCCAGAGACTACCTGCAGTCCATATGTCAACCTTTCATAGTCATATTCATCCAACTGTCAACATTCCAACAGTGCTTTTCTCTTGTCAGATTTTACCCTTACATATGCCTACTGTGACATTCATCCCCCAGATCTCCAACAACCTCAGAAGATCACTCTTATTTTGGATTAGTAATTTATATTCCCAATTTCACACCCTTAACTGCAACCATTCATTGTTATTAAAGTTTCCCTAAAGCCCCCCATAGACAGGCAGACTCCTCCATACAACTTTCATGAGACTTACCAACAACTATGTAGTATACTGACCTCCCTGATAGAATACATAGTGATTGGAAGGTGTAGAAAGGTCCTCATATTACATGGTTTTGGTAGTAGAAAAGTTGGTTGTACAGAAGTTGCATGGAGGAGTCTGCCTGTCTATGGGGGGCTTAAGGTTATCCAAGTGACATAAATTGTATACATTGTAAACTTGGGGGGTCCGGGGTTCACAGTCACCACACCAGAATTCAACTTATGTTAAATGCCAAAATAAAGAGTTTGGCTTCACTATAGCCATTCAAAATAACAGTCTTTAAGCAAAGGCAAAGAAAAGTAAAATATAAGTCTCACTTGGGGAGAGGGTTTCCCAAAACCACCGGTTGTCCTCTCAGAGGGAAGCAGTCCAGCCTTGTCTGTCCAACAGACAGTGTCCATTGCTCTTCCACTGATTAGGTCAGGTGACCCAGTTATAATAGCACACAGGTGCTGGGTGGGGTGAATAGGAGGCCCTCCAAACCATCCTGCCTATTCACAGTTTAGGCCCTGTTAGCAATCTAACAAAATTGCAGTCCACAGATTGCCATTCAAATCCAGGACTGTGTCCATCCAGCACCCTAGGGGTTACCTTAAGGGGGACACATATACCCCATTCAGGACCCATCCCTGGCGTCCTGTACAACAGAACAATAAAAACTGAAAGAATTTTGCCAATCTAAAAAAAAAATACTTTTACAGTAGTGTATACATGATAAAGCGAAGTTGTTTGTACAGCTTTTTACCGAACACCCTCTCTCTAGACACATGCGCATAGACTTTCCCGCACGCTCAGCTACATCTACCCACCCGCAGACCAAGAGGGGGCATTGTCACAGGACAAAGGGGAACCTATTCTGTTTTCCCTGAGGTTATCCAAGTGACATAAATTGTATACATATAACAATAAAAACGTTTTTTTGCCAATCTAAAATTTTTTACTTTTACAGTAGTGTATACATGATAAAGTGAAGTTGTTTGTACAGCTTAATGTGGGAGGGATGCCGATTGTATTGCCCATCTCTCCCCTCTATGGCTGACAGCCAGACTCCTCGGGTGCATCTGATAGCTAAGGCCGCCCAGACATGGAGTGCCTCCAAGTTGTAAGTACGCATTCGTTTTGTAGCAATAATGCAGGTACATAGCTAGTTTTTGGCCCCTTGTGAGTACCAGAGTACCACTCATGCTAATGGATAGTGCATTCCACCACCAGCCGGAGGAAAGAGAGGCATTGAATTATGCTACATTCCTAATTATTATGCAAATGTACCCTTTTCTGCGAAAAAGTTGTGCGCTGTGAATATTTTCCGAATGCACTGTATGTGACCTCCTTAAGCTGGGCATACACGTACCAATTATCCAGCCAATTATCGTTTTTTAATCCGATCGCCAATCCGATTCCGGAATCGATTTTAATTTGTGAAAACGATCGCAAACTGCAACATACCGTGCATTCAATTTCTGGGCGATTCTATCCTGAAAGTCTCCGTATGTCTTGCACGCACATTTATGGGTTTGGAGTGGTGTTAGCTGAAGAACTGGCCAGTGACCATCAGCACACAAACAAAGGTCATTTCCACAAGAATCATAGATGGATCGCTTAAAACAGTGATTTTCAAGCTTTTTTGGGCAAAGGCCACTTGTTTCATGAAAAAAATCACGAGGCACACCACCATTAGAAAATGTTAAAATATGTAACTCTGTGCCTATAAAAATCACGGCCAGTGTGGTATCATCTCCCCCAGAGGTCAGCCCCACACGCAGGGTATCAACAGAATCAGGGCAGGTACCTGGTGATCCTGCCAGCAGACGATCCCCCGGCTGACATGGGAAACGGAGGGCACCGACGATAAGCATAATCGCGGCACACTTCTGGTCCCCGCCGGATGTACGTCATCAGCAGGTGCCCCGCTGGAACGCAGATGCGTACCAGCAGAGCAAAAACACCGCCCCTGGTCTGTGGGGACGCGTGTTGCTAAGCAACCGCATCCTCACAAAGCCGGTCCGTGTATAACACTGTATAAGTCTTATAGTATAAGAGGCAGCTAGATAGGAGGGCCGAGGGTGGGGTTAAAAACCCACGGCACACCAGGCAACATCCCGTGGCACACTAGTGCTCGGACACTTTTGGCATGCTTCAATTTTTTTTCAATCCGATTGCGCGATCGATTTTGATAAACGATCGCACTAAAATTGAACTAAAAATCGTGATGTGTATGCCCAGCTTTAGGGTGTAAGAATGGCGCTGTTACCAGTGAAGCATTTCCCACACTATAAAGGTAGAAGAGGACTCTCATCCACGTGTGTTCTCTGGTGGGTAAGTAGGTGTCCTCTTTGAACAAAAGATCTGCCGCACTTTGAGCAGGGAAACGGACGCTCGCCTGTGTGGCGTCTCTGGTGCGCTGTAAGAACTCCCTTCTGAGTGAAACTTTTCCCACACTCTAAACAGGTGAAGGGACGCTCCCCGGTGTGAATTCTTCGATGTCTTATAAGGTCTCCGTTTTGTGTGAAACTTTTCCCGCACTCTGAGCACGGGAAGGGACGTTCACCTGTGTGTCTTCGTTTGTGCGCAAGAAGGTCGCCTTTCTGAGTGAAACACTTTCCGCACTCTGTGCATGAATAGGGCTTGATGCCTGTATGTATTCTCTGGTGTCGGAGGAGGTCTCCTTTCTGTGAGAAACTTTTCCCGCACTCTGAACATAGATAGGGCACACCTTGCTTCTGAGTTTGATCTACAGCAAATGATGAATTAGGTATGAAACATTTATTAACTTCAGGTCCTTTCATGAGCGGAGGATTATTAGAGGATCTATTCACACTGACAAGACTTGTATGTGGAATTATAGACTCCAGACCAGTAGAAGGATTTCTTGTTCCATTTTCATCGAGCTGTCCTTTATGATTGTCAGGATATTGCATGGTGCAATCATCTGCTGAAAATGAAAACAAAATTCTGAGGTATTCTGATCATCTCAGCTCTCTGAAAATAAAATGCTTACAAATGAAACAAAGTAGAATGATTTATCATATATTTAACCTTCCTAGCGGTTGAGACAAACCCTGTTCGTTGTTCGGGTTCTCCCAAATGCAGGGGAAGCGGGTATTGGATGCAGCCGACATGGAAGGGGTGGAGCCGCGCCACAGACCTCCATGTTAACGGAGGAGCGCCGGCTTTCCCGCCTACACAGCCGGCATCATTAATGACACCGGCTGTGTGGAGAGGGGAGGAAGGAAGGAAGAAATGGCAGGCAGTGTACACCACTGCGATTGCCCGTACCGCGCCCTATGGAGGTTAAAAGGGAGGTGTGCCACTGAACAACCGAGATGGACATCTCCCATATGGTTTTCAGCGTCTCCACCGCATTTGTTGTGTTAGGGCAGCAGAAGGATTGTAGGATGTCAGCTGTTAAACACACAGATGTGATAACAGGGAACTGAAAACCAATGGCATTTATGGTCTGATTCATTATGGTTCAAAGCACGCATTTTATACAATTTAGGCGCAGAGGTATTCCAGGGAGGCGGCGGTAGGGCTGAAGGAGGGTCAAGCAGGAAGCCGACCAAGGATGAACTAGCTGCAGACAGTAAGTAGGGTGCATGTAATGTATGTGCCTGTTTGTCTTTATGTGAATGAGGTCTCTGCATGAGTGTAGTGTGTGTGTCTCTAAGTTAAAGATTCATCTATCATCTCAGCTCTTTGTAAATAAATACTTACAAATGAAAGAAAGTAAAATGATGTATCATACATTCAACCTCCCTAGCGGTTGAGACAAACCCTGTTCGTTCGCCCCAACCGCAGGGTAACCAGGTATCGGGTGCAGCAGAAGGGGGCGGGGCCGCGCCATAGACCTCCATGTTAATGGAGGAGCGCTGGCTTACCTGCTTACACAGCCAGCATCATTATTGACACCAGCTGTGTGGAGAGGGAAGAAATGGCAGGCAGTGTACTTTGTTTGGAGGATAATAAGGAGGGGTGCCACTGGGAAAATAACTATATACTGAACAACCGAGATGGACCTCCCCCATATGGTGTACAACGTCTCCTCCTCATTTGTTGTGTTAGGGCAGCGGAAGAGACTCTCAAAGTAGGATGTCAGCTGTTCAATACACACAGATGTGATCACACATCGGATGGCGTTCATGGTCTGATTCATTATGGTTCAAAGCACACAATTTATACACTTTAGGCACAGAGGTATATCAGGGAGGCGCCGGTAGGGCTGAAGGAGGGACAAGCAGGAAGCCAACCATGGATGAACTAGCTGCAGACAGTAATTAGAGTGAATGTAATGTATGTGCCTGTTTGTCACATGATTCATTTATCTGCATGAGTAAAGTGTGTGTGTCTCTAAGTGAATGATAAATGTTTCTGTATGATTTGTGTGAATAAAGTTGTATGAGTTTGAGGGTCATTTCACACTAGTACTAGTGCATGATACTGCAAAACAAACACAGCTACTGTGAGATGGCCCTCAATCTGGAACTGTGTAGTTTGAAGGGGGGGGGGGGGGGGGGTCAATAATGTTCCCATCTAGAAAAGGGGGGCCCTGCATGGAAAGGCTTAGACCAATACTTTGTTGAGACTCTACCTCTTATTACTTATGTTTACAACTCTTCAATAATTACATTTTGAAATATGCATAACTGATGCCCCCCCACCACCCATCTTTGCACTGGATCACCTTAAGTTTTGTCTAGTGATGAATTGAGTATGATTTAAGAAAAGAATTTGTAGAAAGGAACCTGTATTTTGGTAGTATATCAAGGCATTCCCATCCCAATAAATATAAGGAAAAGAGAAAGGGTCCCCTCAGGTGGGACTTTGATTGGAATGCCCCGATCTTGGTAATTTCAACAACGGTGAATCAGACAGAGCAGTATCTCTTTCAAATTGTGTTTATTAATACTTCAAATAAAAATTGATATAATTGGACATTCCTCAAGGGGGCGCTTTCCATCCGTTACCACCATCTGGGCAGTGGCCTCTCTTTTTGCCATTGCCCTGGCTGGGGGCGCACTGTTGGGGCCTGGATCGGTCTGAAGTAGGGGGGTGGAGACGGAGAGCACTCTGACCGGGAGGTGGGACCGGCAGCTCTGTCATCGCCTGCCCTCTCACTCTGATTCATTTCTGCCCACGTCAGACAGCCCTGGGATCTCCGACCTCCCCGAGCCATGTACTTCCGGTCTCGGGTGGTCACGTGACCCAGAGACGCTAACGGAAGTGCGGGGCTCACCTTATAGGGGAGAGCATGGAGCTCCCTGGCAGTGTCTCTATCCGCGGTTTGACTTGACAGAGAGAGGACCTTACAAACCTTTACCCACAAGTTCAGGCTGTTCTCAGCACCTGTCCTTTCCCTGCACATTTCCGCCACTAAGGTAAGACAAAGTTATTCCTTTTTTTTTTGTTTGTTTTTTTTTTTTCTCTTCATACCAGTACTCAGTTTGTGGGCCACACTTAGAGTAATTCCATATAAATTAGTATAATGATATTCAATGTATATACCAAATTAGACCTCTTAATATATTTATATCCAGTTACCACCGTTTAATTAAATCGAGTCACCATTTTACAACTTACCTGTGCACTCACTGGATACATATATGCCCTAACCATTAATATCATGGTAGATGTCTAGTTGTATATTCTCATTCCAGCACAATTTAGAAATACAATATATTAACCTATCAATAGAGCAATTTTGCCAAAAAGATAAAGTATTAGCAATACTCTCAGCTCTGGTTGGTGAGTTACAATTACAGACAATGTCTTATATAGCAGTGTCTCACACACACTACTATTTGGATTTCAGATCCTCTTGAAAAACTGTACCTGGTTGATTTGGTCCAGGTGACGCTCGTCCTGCGGACGCAGGCGACCACCCTTAGACAACCCAAAATCTCCCCAGCAGTGGAGGTCTACTTATAGCAAGTATTGCTTAAATACAAATCAAAATCCTTCAAAGGTTAGTATAATCTTTCTTTCCTCCTTTTCCCTTCAATTCACTATGGTGATTTCTAATATTTTAATTAATGTAATATTAAGTCCACCACCTCTCATTCCCCCCTGGGATATAAGGGGACAACGACCCATCAAGTATTTAACTATTCCCGATTGGTCTTTCTGTACATATATATATACATGTATGTTTTCATTTAGAACAATCAGACGCCCAGAGTCCATACGGCTTACACACTCGTCTCTGCTTGGTTGAACCTGCGGATAAGCAGGGGGTCCGTGCTGCGTCGCCATTCTGGTGCCGAGTCAGCTTTTCCGGTTTCTCTGTCAGCATTATACCGCAATTTTTAAAGTAACCACTTACCTCCAATCATTATTTTTGGGACTTTTTCAACATCAACCTTTTTCGGTACATAGCCTGAGGAAGCCAGTAGGCGAAACATGTCGCGCAAGTACCACAATATATATTGACTTTATACCCACCTATATCATACAATATGGAGGTTGTCTTCTTTTCTTGTCCCTTTTTTTCTGTCGTGTAATGTATTTTTGTATATAGAGTGATGTTACAATCGTAATCGCAGTGTGTGTATAGACTGATGTGATAATTGTATTCCCCTGTGTACACGCTATCCCACTGTGTGGAGTCAATGTTTCCGCAATAGGGCGGCTCTGAGAAAGCGCCCCCTTGAGGAATGTCCAATTATATCAATTTTTATTTGAAGTATTAATAAACACAATTTGAAAGAGATACTGCTCTGTCTGATTCACCGTTGTTAAAATTACCAAGATCGGGGCATTCCAATCAAAGTCCCACCTGAGGGGACCCTTTCTCTTTTCCTGAGTATGATTTAAGGAAATAAATAATGTTCAAAACAACTATTAACCCTTTCTTTATTTAGTGCTGATTACTCACCTTTGCTGATATTCACAGAAGATTCTTCCTCCTTAATTATTACCATCATGATATCCGTTTCTTTGAGACGAACTTTCCCACCAGTCTCCATTTCATTTTTACCCTCAGATTTTATATTCATGGTTTCCTAGAACAACGAATTCAAATAAAAAAAAATCTAAAAACTTTGGGAGGCCCATTTAAAATATGAACCAAGAATATCTCTCACTTTTGGAGATTCATCTACCTGATCATGGTGAGGGGTGGTGTGACCCTCCTGTGTGGAATCCTGAGAATCCAGAGGACGGGGACATCTCTGTGGTGGGTTCCTGTTACTGGATCCATCTGTAGGAAACACACACACACTGACTGAAAATATGTGTTTATCAGATGATGGGGGTCTAGGGGGACCCTCCATACTGCTTCTCTTCTCTACAGTCTCCTCTTACCCGGTGATGTGAGGGGCAGCTTATCTTCCACCATGAGATCCAGGTTTCTCTTTAGATTAAGAACATTACTAGACTCTAGAATGAAAACAATACACATGAGCATATGACTTCACAAGTGTGCAGCAGGATCTGCTTTCTTTTTTAAACATTTTCCGCACTATTGACTGAAAAAGAAAGAGGCGCACCTGCGTGTTTTCTCTGGTGTCTAAGAAAGCGTCCTTTTTCTATGAAACCTTTCCCACATTCCAAACAGGAAAAAGGATGATCACCTGTGTGTCTTCTCTGGTGTGCAGTAAGTACTCCTTTCTGAGTGAAACATTTTCCACACTCTGAACATGAGAAAGGACGCTCGCCCGTGTGAGTCCGCTCATGAGCTATAAATGCGGCTTTATGTGCAAAAGTCTTTTCACAGTGCAAACATGAGAAAGGACGCTCTCCCGTATGTCTCCTCTGGTGGGTTAGAAGGTGTCCTTTTCTAAAGAAAGATTTCCCACAGGTTGTACATGAAAAGAGACGCTCCCCTGAATGACTCTTCTGGTGTCTAAGAAGGTCTCCTCTGTAAGTGAATCGTTTCTCACACTCTGAACAAGAAAAAGGACGCTCTCCAGTGTGACTTCTTTGGTGTACTGTAAGTAACCTTTTTTGCATGAAACATTTCCCGCACTCTGAACATAAAAAAGGATGTTCACCTGTGTGACTTCTCTGGTGAATAACAAACGCTGCTCTTTGAGCAAATGACTTTTCACATTGCGAACACGAGAAAGGACGCTCGCCTGTATGTTGTCTCTGGTGGGCTAGAAGGTGACCTTTACGGCTGAAGGATTGGTTGCACACAGAACATGAAAATGGACGCTCGCCTGTGTGGATTCTCTGATGTCTAAGAAGGTCCCCTTTCTGGGTGAAACTTTTCCCACACACTGCACATGAAAAAGGACGCTCACCTGTGTGACTTCTCTGGTGTCTAACAAGGTCCTGTTTTGAAGAGAAACATTTCCCGCACTCTGAACATGGAAAAGAGACTTCATTTTTATGTGTCCTTTGAGTGATAGAAAGTAAGGGTTTTGATATTAAACATTTATCAATTTTAGAAGATGTGGATGCTTTACCATCTTCAAGCATAGCAGTATCTAAAATGTCTGTAATATTCCCCTGGGGCTGGGAGATATCGGAGGATCTACTCCAAGATTGAACACATGGCTGTACTTGCTTGGGCACAGTATGTGGCATATTGAGAAAATCTTGAGCATCAGAGAGTTGTGTTGATTTATTCTCATCAAGTCTGGAATGTAGATTTTCATTATCTTTGCTTCTTTTAGAATATTGTATGATTTCCTCTTCTTCTTTACAACCAGGAGAGAACACGTTCACTTCTTCTGTTGGAAAAAAGTAAATACTTATGTACATGGGCTTTCTTAGTTTATTTATTTTTAATACATTTGCCAAGACCTCAAGTAAACTTTTTTCACATTGTCATTATGAGGTGTTGTTTGTAGAATTCTAAGGAAAAACTATTTGGGAATAAAGCCCCCCATACACCACATATAATTACCATACAATTTCTGTACAATCAACTTTTCTTCTACTAAAACCATGTAATATGAGGACCTTTCTACATCTTCCAATCACTATGTATTCTATCAGGGAGGTATATACTACATAGTTGTTGGTAGATCTAATGAAAATTGTATGGATTGATCTAAAGGTGTATGGGGGGCTTAAGGCTGTAACATAACAAAATGTTTAAGGATTCAGCAGCAGGATGAGTGCTTCTCATGGCCACTGACCTAGGCACTTTATAACGGGTGTTTGCTATCCCTGTCACCATTCCACTACATCCCCCATCTTCCCCTACATACCTGATTTTCCCCTCCTTCCTCTACTCCTATGCTTCTTTCACTCTCACCACCCCCCTTTTCTTCCTCTGGCCTCTCCCTTTCTCTCCCTGCACCTTTCTCTGTCTCTTTCTTCTCCTCCCTTGCCTCTTTCTGGCTTGAGCGACCATTTTTCTAAGTTTTGGAGCTTCCTTACACCTGTGATGATTTGCTGCAGCCGCCCTTGAGTTGCCACTGTTATTCACCTACCGGATGGATGGCAGACCTCCGTAATTCATCGGCCTGCTCTGGATACAGCCGCGACTGCAGCCCTCGCTTATCAAGATGTGACTATCAGAATTGTTCCTTTCCTATTTATACTCTATGCCTACTCCTGCCTTGTTTTTTTTTATTGTTTTTTTTCTTTGGAACAGATGTTTTTCTTCTGTTATTAGTTGTGAAAAATCTCAATTAATGGTTAATATTCAAAAAATGTGGGAAAAGGAATGAAGTGCTAAAATTACTTTCTGGATGCATTGTATATTGAGGAACAAAAATAGACCTCGTAGTATATAGTATGTTTTCCTCATTGGTTAGAAAAACTGAAAGTTTAAATCTCCACTTTTCTGGATTAAATTTTCTAATCCGGTATTTCTACTTTCTAATGCTACTTCCCTCTAGATAACTATACACACTAAATTTATAAACATATAACTTACCTGTGGCAATATCTAGAGAAGATTCATCTTTAACAGTCACTATGATTTCAGCATTCTCCGCAGGCTTCTGATCATCCCTAAAATAAGTATCTTCATCTTCCTCCTTAACTTCGATTTTCACATCAATCAATTCTTCAAACTAAACCAATAAAATGATTGATAATGAGATCAACTATATCATAAAACGAAAAAAAAATTCACATACTAACAAAGTGATTCTGAATGGAAGGATAGTGATCAGTTAAGTGCATCTACCTGATCACGGGTAGGGATGGTATGACCTTCCTGCATGGAATCCAGAGGACAACTCTCTGGTGGGTTCCTGTTACTGGAACTATCTGTAGGAAACACACACACTGACTGAATACATTCTGTCTATGGGTTTATCAGATGATGGGGGGGGGTCTAGGGGGACCCTCCGTACTGCTCTCTCCTTTACAGTAAAGTCTCCTCTTACCCGGTGATGTGAGGGGCAGCTGATCCTCCATCATGACAATGTCCTTGTAGAGATCTTTGTGTCCTTCTATATACTCCCACTCCTCCATGGAGAAATAGACAGAGACATCCTGACACCTTATAGGAACCTGACACACACAATGATACAGTCACCATCCAGACACATCCCGTGTCTGTTACTGGATAATGTCCCACAATTCCCAGCACCCCTCACCTCTTTTGTCAGCAGTTCAATAATTTCCTTGGCAACTTCTAAGATCTTCTGGCTGTTTCTTTCAGGTGTCAGGTTGGGGGATGAGGATGAACAATTGGGATGAATGTCAATTGTATGATGCCCATCACATGTCTTGTCTATTACTTGATACACCTATGTAAGAAAAGGGGTGAAGAAAAACTACAAACATTCCCAGAATTCTTCTCACCTCTCTGGTCAGGTCTGTGTATTATTTTTAGAGATAAGAGTGATGTCATGTGACCGCCCAGAATCCTCCTCACCTCTCCAGTCAGCAGGTAGATGATCTTTACGGTGAGGTTTAATATTCTCTTAGCCATGTGATCATTGTCCATCCTCACTGAGGATCTTCTCCCTGGCAATAAAACCATTAATTACTTGAACTTTGCTCCTGAGTTGTAGTACCCAATTACCTCCCAAGTTTCTCCCTTTCTCCCCACCGCCTGTGTTGCTTTTCACAGCCCTTTAATGTTAAAATTAATAATGCAGGGCCAGTAGTTTGACATTGTATGCATGGATGGCAATGGACGGATTACGCTCATGTAAATGTATCGGGGGTGGGGTGTTGGGTTGTTGGGTATAGCCTGAAGCAGGTCAAGAAGTTCATAATCTCTCACTGCACACTGACTGCCCTGGATCTGTAGATGTAATGAGGGAAACTTCGGTCAGCCCTCCTATAGACAGACTATGGATTATGGAGTCCTATCATTTATACACTTAATTGTTATATATGACAATTTGTGTGTAGGAGACATGAAACACTAAGCAGGACGAGGACGGACATGATGGGGGTTACTGGGTGTAATATAACATAATATCATATTACCTCCTATTCTGCCAGTCCCAGCAATGTCTCCTCTACACTTCCTCCACAATCACCTCACAGATGACACTTCCATGTCAGGGAAGGTTCTCATTCATCCAGATCATGGTATATGGAGGATGAGGACAGACATGACGGGTTTACTGGGTGTAATATACACTTCCCCCACACTCACCTCACAGATGACACTTCCATGTCTGGGAAGGTTCTCATTCATCCAGATCATGGTATATGGAGGATGAGGACGAACATGACGGGGTTACTGGGTGCAATATAAAATAATATCTTATTACCTCCTTTGGTGCCAGTCCCAGCAATGTTTTCCCTCTGATCATGTCACACAACATCCTGTTAACATCCGACATCACTTCCGGTTTGCGCCTCACATTGCTTCTTGTCTGAGTGGAGTATCCCGTGAGGTGAATAGTAACCGCTGCCTTCATGTTTTACATATAATGCATATAATGGAGGATATAATGGAGGGTCACTTCTCCCAGAAGCCATAGAGGTGACTCTAGTAAGATGTATAACATTCACCATCGGTTGTACCATGTTGTATGTTTCTGTGTTGTGTTGACAAGGAGCTGGGACACAGTGTTTTCCTTAGGTGGGGAAAGCTTTTGGCGGGCTTTGTGACCAGTACATTTGGGTTATTCACCGCTCCTGCGGGTTTCCGTTTATGAGGAGGCCTTAAGACCAATCACTGACGCGTAATGGTACGTACTGGACCACCAGTTCCCACACGACCCTCCAGCGACACCCTCACTTTGTCCAGGTCTCCCACACTATTCAGTGATGGTGAACCTATGGCACGGGTGCCAGAGATGGCACTTGGAGCCCTCTCTGTGGGCACCAGACCTGCCAGCTAACACAGAGGCTGATGGAGGAAAAAAACTAAAGCCCATTGGCTTTCAGTGCTGTCAGTTTTCTTCCCCTCTTTTCTGATTGCACACAGCACCCCATACCATCCGCTAGCATTGCAAGCTCATCAGAAGCCCAGGGAGGGACAAGCAGTAAGCGGAGAAAAAGGTGTGTGTATGTAATGTGTAAAGCAGTGTTTTTCAACCTTTTTTGGGCAAAGGCACACTTGTTTCATGAAAAAAATCGGAGGGCACCGACGATACGCATAATCGCGGCGCACTTCCGTTCCCGGCCGGAAGTACAACATCAGCAGGTGCCCCGCTGGAATGCAGATGCTTACCAGCAGAGCAAAAACACTGCCCCGGGTCTGTGGGGATGCGTGTTGCTAAGCAACCGCATCCTCACAGAGCCAGTCCATGTATAACACGGATCAGCTTGAATAAGAGGCAGCTAGATAAGAGGGCCGAGGGTGGGGTCAAAAACCCATGGCACACCAGGCAACATCCCGAAGCACACTAGTGTGCCGCGGAACAGTGGTTGAAAAACACTGGTGTAAAGGTCCCGACACATGTAACCAGTGGGGACCGAATGATGAGCTGTGAAGAACAACCGGATGATGTCATCACTCTGCTCTCCATCGCTCACAGTATTGGCAGGCACCCTTTGTGTAACGTTAGTTTGGTCCCCATTTAAACTAATGGCATCGGCCAGAGATTTACGGACATGTCTGTTCTCTGGCCGACTGAGCTTTGGGGCGACAGGGACCTGTCGCCCCATGTGGCCACCCGCGATCCGCGCCCGATTTTGCAAATGGCCGCAAGAGCATGCGCACATCGGTCGGCACCAAATTCGTCTGCAGCTCGTTACGTGTGTAGGGACCCTAAGCGAGAGTGTGTGTAATGTGTGTGAGTGAGTAGAAGACAGAATGATAAGAGAAGGCAGAAGAATTATTACAGGTTAGAAGTTAAAGTGCTACAACAGCTAGAAAAGGCAGCAGGGCATGCTGGGTAGTGTAGTTCTTGCAGTTGTAGTTTCTTTATACAGCAAGTTGGGTCTTTTATGCTCTGCCAGAAGCTTGTAACTGCACTGATCCCCCATGAACAACAACTGAACCCCGAGTTATAAGTGCCCGAGGCACTTTGAGATAAATAAGTGGGGTTTGGGTTACAGTTTGGGCACTCAGTCTCTGACTGAGGACAGATCTGACGGGGGTTACTGGGTGTAATATAAAATAATATTTTATTACCTCCTCTGCTGCCAGTCCGCATCGGGCAGTGCCGAAAACCCTGGATGGAATATGCGGCAGCGATGAGAACAAGCTGGATTCCCCTGGGTTGAGAGGACCCTGATCGGCGGGAACAGGGTTGTCTCAACCACTAGGGAGGTTTAAAATGGTTTTCTAGGGAAAAATGACATCTTGTTCACTTAATGCAGAGCAGAGATTAGAGACCCAAGGCTCCCATACACTGCCTCGTCAATTCTGAACGATTGATAACGCGATTCGAATTGGCAATGAATCGAGCTTTGCCCACCCTGAGCGATCGACAAACAAGATCAACTAAATCTTGATTGAACATTGAACATACATTTTGATCGTGTGTTGTGGTGGACCCATGCATAGGGATGCAGCAGAATGGCCGATTTTGTGGAATCAATAAGCGGGGACTATGTCTGGATAAACAAATGTAGTAAAAAGGAAGTCAAATTAATTAAACAAATTTAAGGAAATATGCAAGGGGATTCCATCTCCCCACATTTATTCATGGGGAAACAATGCCTTGACCAAAAAAACCCCCCCAAGAAGTACCCACGAGAAACACAATAGTAGGAACCTATTTTTGCGACTCGACGCGTTTCGTGAGGGTTGAGCCACTTCTTCAGGAGTATTCAAATAGGACTATTGCGCTAGAGTTGAAATGATATGAGGAGGACAGCTAAGTAATGGAAGTCAAATGAACATGTTGTGTGTGTGTCCAAAGAGGGGGGGGGGGGAGGTAGTGTAGTACCTCGGTTAATTGCTGGATTTATGAATTTCGTCCGACCCAGAACGAGGGGGGCACATCCGCAGAGCAAAAGGGGGGGGGCGGGAAGAATGCGAGGACTTCTCCCATAGGGAGCAGGAGCCAGGCACGGTAAGCACATTTATACAACTATTTATAATGGTTCCATTATGGAAACATCAAGAGGTGGTTTTTTTTAAGGGTAGTTTGAGACACCATAGTGGGGGATGAGGGACCACCGAGAGATGCACTTAAAAAGGAAAACGTGTTTATAAGCAAGCAGGGGGAAAAAGAGGATGGGGAGTATAAGGAGGGAGAGGAAAAGAAGTTGGGCAATCGGAGGGAAGAAAGGGGGAGAGGAGGGCGAGTATAGAATACTGTATTACAAGTGTGAGTGGATGTGTATGTAGTGATGGACTGTTGTAAGATAATGTGTGTGTGTAGGACAGGAAAAGGAAGGGGATTTTGTAGGGATACTGTACTGCGGAGTGTATTTGTATTGTAGTGATGGAATACGTAGGATGATTTAGTGTGGTAGGACGGTGCTAGGAAAAGTGCTATTAAATTGGTCTAAGTGTGTTGGATTTACAATTATCAGTGATGAGGGCTAGGATTTGTGTTAGTTAAGTGGTATGTGGTCTGTGGTGAGGGATATGGCAGTGTTGAGTATGGGTAAGATGTATATATACAGTGTATGTATGAATAATGAGCGGGAATATGGAGGTGAAGGTATGGATATGGATATGTGTTGACTATGAGTATTCTGTCGGTGGGATAGTGTCTTGAAGAATGTAAGAGTTCATGTTGTTGGATAGTGTCTTGAATATGTAAGTTGTGTGAGGAAATTAATATTGCTAATTAAACATAATCATAAATGGTATGTGTGTGCCTAGTGCATAATAAATAATCAATTATCGTGAGTGATGTTACTGTGAAAGTAAAAAATGGTGAGTGATAGATAGGTGATCTGTGATGAATGGATACATAGATGTTAAGTGGGTAGATAGTTGCAACATAAATAGATAAGTATATAAATACATAAATAGATTAAATAAATAAATATAGAATAAATGAATGCATGAAAAGAAAGAAAAGTCGGCAGATTAATAAGAGGTGGTGACATATATATTACAAAGTAAGCCGCACAAAAGAAGAAATCGCATGAACAAGAAACCACATATAAAAAAGGGGGCACATGAGTGAGTGAACATAGGAAACACCAGAGAGCAGGTGAACACAACCCAAAAATAGTACTAGTAAAAGATTGTGATTGCCACGTGACGGTTATAGGGTAACCAAACCCTATCACAAAGATCATAGTGTGCACCAAACTAAAGCCCTGGGGACCATATTATGTCCTAAAAGCCACCCCTCTATCCTACTATATATTATCTATCTATCTAGACTATCTATCTAATGAGGAGTATCTATCTAATATATCTATCTATCTATCTAGTCTATCTAGATATCTCGCGATCGATCTATCGATCTGAGCTATCTAGCTATCTATCGATCTATCTATCATCTATCTATAGATCTATCATCTATCTATCTAATATTCTATTCAAAAAAGAGATGAAATGGATACATTCTCTAAAGCCAATTCAACAGCGCGGGCCTAATGAGGCACTAAATGTTAAGTGCTTCTTATAGTTAACAGAAACTTTCTGTTCTCCTTGATAGTCACAAACAGATAATCTGTGTTGTTCCTGTGTCGTGGGCCACCATGTGTTGTGGGGGACACTGTACTGTTACTTCACATTAATTATGTGTATATGTTCAAGCGCGCTTGTGATCCCACTCCTGACGGTTATCACTGAACGTGAACGTCAGGTGAGGATGCCAAACGGCGCTTACTATATATACTGTCAAAAATTCTTTTTTGTGATCAATTCTATTCCATACATATGTGATGCAAGGGGGCGCGTGCACATGTTGAGGACACAGTTCTTTCCACATGGTGCAGGAAACCAAGCATATCCATATGTAATGGAAATTATATACACATACGTTGTTATCTATGTAATTCATGCAAATGCTATGGGATATCATTGCATTATATATATTTTGATTACGTTTCAATGGTAGAAAACATAGAGTGGACATAGCGCTTTTAAAAAATTAACGGAGGGATGTCGTGTAGTCCTCCAAGACCTACACTTGAACCAGACGGCCAGCGCCGACAAAGATTCGGAGACCGCAGAATGCACGACGCGCCCCGAGAGAAAGAGATCCAACACCATAGAACCCAGCAAATTCGCCCCTCGCCTCGTCCGAGGCAGGGTTACCCCCGCGCCTAGGAGCCGCTCCAATTGACGCCAGACACCCTCGTGGTTCCACGTGGAGGCGCCACCGATCCCTTCACCCAGATCCCGGGGCCCAGTCCGGTCTCCCACATCCGCGGAGGCAGAGGGTCGCCGCGGCGTCCGCCGCGGCGCCAGCTACTGTAAAACGATCCTGCTGGAAGCGAGAAAGCGCTCATCAGCAATCCGTTCGGCCACCCCTGGGACGTGTACAGCACGAAATAAGCGCAAATAAGCCGCAAGCATGCCGAACGAACCGCCGAACCAGCGAGACCAACGAGGGGGTGGGGGGGACGCGCCGACAGCGAGTTGATCGTGTGCACCACCGGCCATGTTATCGGAACGGAGATGATTCACCCCGTCCCTGCAAATCCGGCCCCACACAAGAACAGGCCACCAGAATCGGAAAAAAAAAAAAAACTCAAGGAAGCCAGGTTCCTCGGTCAGCCCAAAGTATACCAGGAATCCGGCCAGTCTGGCCCCTGGAATGGACACCACCCAAAGTACGCCCCAAACACAGAGCCGACGCGTTACGTGTACAAACTCCAAGCGTCGTTGGACACCGGGGGGGAAGGCCAAAACGGGAGCCATTGAAGTCAGCATTAAATCCAGCCAAACCCTCATGTCTCCCGGGCATTCCAGCGTCACCCTGATAAAATGCCGGGGGGCGAGAGCCTTTTGTGAGAAATCGATCAGCCGCCTACAGAATATCCTGCCCACGGGAATGATCCGAGCAGGCGAAGTTAAGCTTGCCAGGACCGGATGCAGGGACACTAAAGATCACCTCCTAGCCGGACACCACCCTACCCAGGGACACGAACAAGTCATCCCAACTTTGGCCGGGGAGGAAAAAGCGACAGACCGCCCAAACAGAATCGATTTCGATCCCCGAAACGAATGACCGTTCGCCGGCGGGCCCTCGGTCTTGTCTCCCACCAGGGGACCCCAAAGTCAGAAAAAAAGGCGCATGGGACGTTGGGCGGAGGATGAGCGCACTCTCCCCCCGCGGCCGGGGGCCCACAAAGGGAAATCAGTCTTTTTCAATAGTGCGCCACCGCCGGACAAATACCGACTCCCGCTTCATTCGCCCATTCCAAGAAGGACTAAACATCTCAAAGAAGGAGCGGAGATGGAGCAGCCCATCGGCAGGGGCAGCGGTCCACAAAACCACAGCACCCGGAAACGGCACACCAGGAGCCGCAGACTCATCCGGGTACCGGAGAAGGCGAAACGTTGATTCCCACGTCCAGTTTACGCCATGAGGGTGCCCGAACCCGCCTCCCACCAACCACCGCAAAGCCGAGTCGAAGGACGCGTAGGACACCGAGGACAAGTCGACCGGAATCCATCATACGGGGACCCCGGCGGGGTAAGACAGGTGGGTGAATGAGACGAAACTTTGCCGGCCTCCCGTTTAGGCACCACAGCCTAACGGCGAAACCACCAAGTTCCCGACAAGAGGAAAGAGAAAGGGCCCGCCACTCCTACCCAGCGCCACCTCCTTGCCCAATTTCTCCCCAATACCTCAGGAGACTATTACACGGAGGCCAAGTTGGAACACAACTCACGGCTCCCCGGAACCGGACACGAATCCTAAAACCGCCGAGAACCCCTCAACAAGAAGGCAGCCCGTACCCTGTTCAGGGTACAGGCTTAGAAGCGGCCGCATCCTTCCGACGCGTACCGGAGTCAGCCCCTTTTCCAACCTCCGATGACCTGTGAGCGCCCGACTTCGC
>CM070037.1:5648452-5659732 GCA_036250615.1 Ptychadena robeensis | reverse complement strand
CTGTCGCCCCATGTGGGCACATGCCGATTAGCGGCCGATTTTTAACCTGACCGACGCACGAGCATGCACGCCCGTCGTTCAGGTTAAAGGTCGGCCGCTTATCGGCATGTGTATGGCTAGCATAACTCTGACCACTATCTACACTAACTAATTCCTCACCCTCACCTCAATCAGTCTAGTGTGTCTTGAGAAAACATTATCTTTTTTTCAATATTTATGTCCTTGTAACTTTTTGTGTATAAATGTGAGCTTCTAAAACTAGAATTGTATTAGCCTGAAGAAGGGATCTGCGATATCCCGAAAGCTTGCTTCTCTAATGACTTCAGTTAGCCAATAAACGGTATCACTTGAACTCCAAACTCTCTATATTTTTCCATACATTATAATGGAGGCAAAGTCACAGTACAGCTAAATATGTATTTTTCCCACCTGTGGCTACCAAATAATTAAAATTTTTTGATAACAAACAAAAACCTGGAGCCTCTGTAAAAGCTTTACAAGTTGGACCATAGGTCAGGAGCACCATCACAGAGGACAGGGTAGGCATCTAACATACTTGAGTTGTGTGTGTGTGTCCCACCTCTCTGGGGACTGAGAATAGAGACCTACCTGGGTGGATTGATACAATATAATTAGTCCTTATCTAGGGGGTGTTTGCATTTTCACCCGTGGGGACCTCATTGATACCAGACATCCTTCCCGTTCAGGTGTTGGATCCTTGTGGTGTTTTCTGGGGTGGTCAGGTCCACTTGAGTCTTGTGAGGGTCACTAGGTCTGGACAGCCAGAGGCAGGAAGACACTGTGCATACCTGGTCTACCCAACCAAGGGTACTGCATGATTCCCAGGTCCTTTTGAGGCTTCCAGAACTCTCTACACACCCTTACTTTACATTCCACGTCATTGTACCTTACCTTGTAGTTGTCATATTAGTTTTTATTGACTTAGGATGTTGAATGTCAGAAATGGTTGGTAATAGTTTGGGGGTGGAGTTGTGTTAATGGTATACCGTAAGCATCTCTTTATATATAATGCAGACTTGTCACATGGGGTTTAGGTTTACACCTTCCCCCACAATCTTTACTTCCTAATTCATTCCCAATTTGGGAATATTATGTATTACAGGCAGGAAAGAGCCCAGGAGGACCTGATGGCTTTACCACTCAATGTTTTATATTATGCAAAGTAGTTTTAGCTTACTTTGTTGATTCCACACAGAGGCCATTCAAAGAAGCCGAAATCCCAGGTATACCAAAGAAGAACCCCCAACTCTGCTCACGTTACAGAGCTATATATGTCCTTAATTCTCTCTACTAAATTGCTTACTGTTTTACCAACTTTGATCCAGGGTGCCCAGGTTGGTTTCATTCCAGGAGAGGGGAGAGGGAGAACCCGACACTAGCCATAAACTCCTTCATTTGAGCTCAGCCCCATTCACAGCAAACAATACTCATTTTAACAGATGCTGAACAGGCGATGGACAGATGGGCCGGGGGTGTCAGTATTTTTTTACTATATACCGAAAAAATGCTTAACTGATTAGATGATTATTAGGATCTTTCTGCCAGAGTTAATGTGAATGGATATTTGGATATGGACATCTTCTACGTCTCCAACGGCACCAGTCAGGTACCACCTCCTCTCCCCCAACATGTTTGTCCTCTTAATTCACTCTGTAATAAGGGATTTTCTTCTTACACACAAAAATATATATATACTTACCTACCCTGCTGTGATCTGTGTAAGTGACCAGATTTACTTCTGTGTAGCTTCCAGGTAATGGTGCACTCAAGCAGCCACCAGAGGCCGCCCCATACATCTCTCAATGAACACAAAGTGAAAGTAAATAGACATGAAAAGCTGCAGTTTTTTAATGTGTCATCTGACACATCGTTCTTGCCATGGCATTCTTTAAAGGGGTGTGACAGACTGGTCATCTGTCACTGTGTGAATGGACCATTTGGTGGTGTCCTGGAAGGAGTCCGGGATATTATTGCCCAGCAACAATAGTGTGCTGAGTGTTTTCTTAAAGGGCTCCCGGACTCTGGGATAGGGAGGAAGGAACTGGGTGGGCCTTCCTATTCCCCCAGGGTCTACTAAAGGGTTAACACCTGTTTGCATGTGAGTGGAGCCAGGTGTGTCTCCACAAAAGGGACTGAAGCCACTCAGTCAGGGCTCCCAATGTGGTTGGTGACAGTGCTGCTGGGTGCAGCAAACACAGGGCACACATGCTGATGGCTGCTAGGAGGCAGGCCATTAAGGGTTCCTAAAGGAAGGAACTGTTGTTACATCGGTGCCAAGCCAGGAGGCTTTCGTTTGAATGATATTCACCCGTGAGGGTGATTTTGTGTTTGAACTTCGGAGTGCTGCTAATAAGTACGGGCAGGGGCCCTAAAAAGGATCCTGTTTGTGTGGATATTCCTCATTTACAGACGCAGTTTGAGCTGAACCCCCACAGGGGGCATACATAAATATCTCCTCACAGCTAAGGATGTTTTAAATCTGTTATTTACAGATTGCCCCAATGATAGAGAGCCAGCTAGTTACAAAAGTTTATCTGGTGGTTTTAAGAGGAGCTTTAACATTTCCCTGCCACAGTTGAGATATTTAGAACCGTTGTAAATGGCAGGACCAAGGATATACATATATGTCTTATGTTAAAGGGAGAGGAAAGAATGTAAAATAAGAAGTGGCAGGATCAACTGGTATTAAAAAAATATGGGGGGGGGAGGGGTAAATGGGAGTGACAGACTGCAGCATATACTTTATATATAGATTTAAGGTCACTAAATATACTTCTAAATAATCACTTGTGACCTCAAATATCTTGAGATCGATTCCCAGAACTGCATGCCGGAAATCAGGCTCATGGTGGGAGTGACAGAAAGGGAGGGTCACCTATTCAGAGTCCAATTAGCTGGTTGGAGGTGGATGTCCTTCACTCACTGTAGAGAGGATGTATCACTAGACTGGCTGAACAGAACTACATTTATTTTGAAGATTAAACACTTCACATCAGTATTTATCACACTAAAGCAGCATCTTAAGAATTTATGGCAGATAACTACAAACCTCTATTTCTGCCCCAAACATGCAAAAACAGGACCTACAAAACGCTATCAATAAAATTCCCCCACACATCACTTACTGCTATTGGCGGTTATGGGTTTTCTGATGCGCAATAAGGTTCGCTTTCAGTGAAAAACTTTTCCCACACTCCTGACAGGAAAATGGCCGCTCCCCAGTGTGCAGTTTTTGATGTGCCTGAAGGTTTCCTTTCTGAGTAAAACTTTTCCCACAATCCGAACAGGAAAAAGGACGCACGCCAGTGTGAATTTTTCGATGTGTATAAAGATTTCCTTTCTCTGTAAAACTTTTTCCGCACTCTGAACATGAAAAGGGACGCTCCCCCGTGTGACTTCTCTCATGCGTAACTAGGTCTCTTTTCTGAAGGAAACATTTCCCACACAGTAAGCATGAAAACGGACGATCTCCTGTGTGAATTCTCTGGTGAACTAAAAGTTTGGCTTTCTCCGTAAAACATTTCCCACACTCTGAACATGAGAATGGACGCTCCCCGGTGTGTGTTCTCTGGTGACTAGTAAGGTCTCCTTTCTGAGTGAAACACTTACCACAGATTACACATGAGAAAGGACGCTCCCCCGTATGAATTCTCTGGTGTTTGTAAAGGTTTCCCTTTTCAGTAAAACTTTTCCCGCACTCTGAACATGAGAAAGGACGCTCCCCTGTGTGAGTTCTCTGGTGAATAGTAAGGTCTCCTTTCTGAGTGAAACATTTCCCGCAGTTCAAACATGAGAAAGGACGCTCCCCCGTGTGAGTTCTCTGGTGATTGAGAAGAATTGCTTTTCTAGAAAAACCTTTCCCGCACTCCAGGCATAAAAAAGAACGCTTGCAATTGCGTTTTTTTTGGTGGGTAAGTAGATCTTCTTTTTGGTTGAAGCATGTCCCACACTTTGAACATGAAAAATTTCCTGTGTGATCTCCCTGGTGTCTGGGGAATGCATCTTTGTCTTGGAAATACTTTGCACATTTTAGAAAGGAACAAGAAGTCTCACCAACAGCGTTGTTCTGATGTGTCAGAGGGGCGACATTCCAAGCAAAACATCTCTCACTCTCTGAGAAAGAGCACTCACCAGTATGACATCTCTGATGTCTCAGAAGCCCTTCTTTATGCGCAAAGCATTTCCCGCACTCTGAATGTGAAAATGGCTGCTCACTGTTGTTTGTGTTGTGACCCACAGGGAGAGAAGGCTCTGATCCTAAACCTTTGCGGTGTTCAGAACACAGGAATACTTTGTTATCTTTGTATGAAGAAAGATCTAAATTCCGGGAAGATGGGGGATCCATGGATATATCTGCTATATGAACTCTAGGATGAATTTCACTGGTAACATTATAGGGATTTTCAGGTTGAAGGGAATCCATTGAGCTACCCACATAATAAGGTCTCTGGTCTATTACTGGAGCATCTGGCTTTACTGCCGGATGTTCTCCAATGTCCTCTGTGCTATGGTCCAGAAATGAAATTTCACATCTCTCCGGCATAGTGACTGTGTGTCCATCTGTTGGCATAAATTATCAACAATTTATATAAAAAATCATAGGGTGGGTTGGGTTTAGAAGACCTGACAGGACATGTCATGTCTTCAATAAATACAGCAGCTGTCTCTAGGACAGGGTAGGTCTTATTTTTCGGGGGAGGGTTTATATTAGAAGCACAGGGGAAATATGAGCTAGGTCTTCGGGCAAATACTGTAGATGCAATCATGTGAAAGATATGATGCAATCATGCAATAGAAACAGTAATGTACTTCTGATGACTTACCTGTACTACAGTCTATGAAAGATTCCTCTTTTTTTACTACAACCATTATTCTGAATTCCTCCGATTGATGATCAACACCCACAGATCCCTCATCTTCTTCCTTTTTCATCTCAACTTTCATATCAGCCACTTCTGCACCCTAAACATACACACTATGATAGAAGGAGTCTCTTAAAAACATGAGTTTAACAATACAAAGATATCCAAATCACCTACCTGATCATGGTGAGGGGTGGTGTGACCTTCCGGTGTGGGACCCTGGAAATCAAGAGGATGGGGACATCTCTGTGGTGGGTTCCTGTTACTGGATCCATCTGTAGGAAACACACACACTGACTGAATACATTGTGTCTATGTGTTTATCAGATGATGGGGTGTCTAGGGCAGGCATGGGCAAACCAGGACGTTTAGCTTTATTTTCCGGCCCCTTGTCGCCTTGTTGAAAAGATACTCACCTCCACTTGTTCTCTGTTATGACTCCACATAATGCTTAGAGGTCTTCAAACATTGAGAATTCAAGAAATGTAAAAAGATAACAATGTCCCTGTCACATGTTGCTTTTTACACGTCACTGGCATTATTAGTGATGCTAGTGATGCATGGAATTGGCACACCTATGGCAGGTCGGCCATTACAGGCTCTTGGTCCGGCCCCTTTATCTAATTTAAGAAGCCAATGTGGCTAAAGAATCAAAACGTTTGCCCACCCCTGGTCTAAGGGGACCCTCCATACTGCTCTCCTATATAACACCCAGTGATGCGATTGGAGAAGATCATGTCACTCATAGAACTGAAATGTTCTGTATTTAGTGCTTGTGTCTCACCTATGCCAATGTCCTCATCAGAGTCCTCCTTTTTTATAGTCACCACCATCCCGACCTCCTGTGTAGACTTCTGGTAGTTCACCACAGACGTGTCCCCTTCTTCCTCTTTAATATTAAATTTCAAAGACATCGCTTCCTCCTTAACCAACAGAATCACCGAATATAAACCTATTGATATTAGATTGACAAATAGGACGACACTAAAGGGTGAGTCAAGAATCCCATACAGTTACTAGACACATCTTGTTGTCTGTAATTAGAAATGTTCCGGCAGCAACATATTTAACACCAGGCAGAAGGAATTCTCCTATCATTATAAATATAAGCTCTCAGGTCGCCTCACACAAAGAACTTCCTGTCCGTAGCTGACAACACTTCCTGGCTTTAGCTGATATCACTTCCTGTCTGCAACGGATATCACTTCCTGTCCCTTCGGTTCTTTGATTAGTTGGTTCTTTAGAGGCCAATACAGGAACTGCAGGTTTTGTTACATTTTCGACTATATGCACATTACATGTAGATTGCTGCTGAACTAATCATTGTGGCATAGCTCAGGTGAATGTTATTTAAATATTATTTCTTTAATCCACCATCTCATTAAAGCCTCCAGCAGGTGTGCCAATAATAAAGTAGATCAGGGGAGAGTAAGTATTCTAACAGGGCCATACATGGTTAGATTTTGCGTTCAATTCCTGATCAATCACTATGCGTTCATTCGGAAATCAAATGCAACCCATGCTGATCAATTGATTGCGCTCCAAAGGAAAAAACGATCGAACAGGAATCCGACATGTTCCCAGTTAGATCGCCATTACTTTGGATGGGGACAAAGGGTGGTGCGCACTTGTTATACGATCACCGGGGAATCGAGCAGTGTATGGCTTAGGCTCCATGTGTTAGCGCAATGCACAAGCCCAGCACTGAAGGTTATGACAATCCGTTAGTCTGAGTCTCCATCGTGTTTATGTCAATGTGAATGCATTCTCCTGCCAGCTTTAGGGATGTTATCTAAAAGGGTTCCTTTCTAGGCTGCTGCCGACTGACAGCCGTCCTGAAACCACAGGTGTATGTACAGCCAAAATACCTTAATACTGCAGCCATATTGAATATTATACTGAACATATAGGATCTTCACTGAGCTGCCTTTCTGCCTACAATAAACACAATAGATCCCGTCTCAAAGGGCTATCAAATCCTTAAAAAACCTCCGTAACCTTTAAAATCTGTACCTACGGGTTCTGTCGTAGCTACCTGCAATTACGTTACCCGTTAATACTTGCAGGATTTTGCAGGTCTCTACGGGGAAACCACAGAGAATTATTTCTTATTGGGGATATTTGAGTGTTTATTATCTAATAGAATTTTTTTTTAGAGTTTAACAACCCTTTAAGTTACAGAATAAACTGGCTGATTCAGTGTCATTCAACATACCTCACCTCCTTTTCTGTGGCATTGTTCGCGAGGTGTACCTTTCTCTTTAAGTATTACTTTTCTCTGCTGTAGTTACATGATATTCTGCATCCTGTGAATTTCCCAGTTTAGATATAAAGGGAAAAATATATAATTGACCAAACCTGCCGTCATTATACAGTATGCAGTGTAGATGTCATCGCAGAAAGGACCTGCAAGACACTTACTATAAAATGCCCTATCCGTCACATCAGTTACTGGTATCCGAGTCTGAAGGGTTTCTGAAGCGTAATTAGGATACTCCTAATGCTCCTCAGTGTGCAATTTCTGATGTTTTGAAGGATACCTTTTTGAGTAAAACTTCATTTTTAAGGTAGCCATACACGGCCCGCATTTCACCCGAAAATCGGGTGGGCCCATCTGGAGAGATCGACCAGGAACCTCCAGCATGTTGGATCCACCTGAGGAAATGAAGGAAGACATAGCTCCTGCAGTAGACCTGGCAGTGCAAGGAAGGTGAGGCCATGAGTAGCCCCCCCCCCTTGAGAGCAAAACCAGCCTCCATGCAAAATCCCCACATTAAGGAGGTGAAGCTTGTTCCCACAAGTTGACCTGGTGCAGTGGGGGGCATGTGGCACATCTACTATTGATAAGTGCTCTTGAGGCCGCCCTTACATTATGATTTTTATAGTAAACATTAACAAACTCTTTAGTATTACTCAGCACCATCTTGGCAAATCCAGGGCATGAGTGGCGGCTTATTTAGATAATCACAAAGCATTCCAAAGCGTTGAATGGTCCTAAAATTTTCAAGTCCTTCAGTTTCACCCAATTCAACGAGTGGAATTGTCCATAAGTATAACAGTATTGTTATATACAATCATAACATTTCTCACCTATTCTCTATCATCCAAGGACCCAGGCAGGACCTCTCACTCCTCATTCTTTTTAAACAATGTCATAATTACCTCCTCCAATCACAAAGCCTTTAATGATAAACTCACTCTATATTCCTGATTAGTGATGGCTGAGCTGTCCACCCGACAGACGTTGTGCGGTGAACATCAAGTGTCCGCGGTCCGCCGGCCAATACTGATGTTCGGTTGCCTTCCATACATTATAATGGAGGCAAGCTCCCCCAACAATCAGGTTGGGCAGTAAAGTCAAATATGTATTTTTCCTTAAAAAAGGGGACCCCAAACAGCATGGGGTCCACCCACAGAGCATGCTAACATATGGTTTGGTATGCTCTGGAAAAGACTTCAAAGACCCGGCTGATTGGCCTCCGCCACAGGGCGATTCCCACGTTCACTGTGCATGCGCTGTCTCCAATGTTATTAAACAAACCTTTAATGAGGACCTCACGCATTCAAAATGACTTGGGAGCCATTGGGCTCAGATCAATCAGCCGGGCCTGTAAACGGTAGACTTATATGAGCGCAGTTTGATCGTGATTCAAACTGCGCCAATGCCAGGATAAAGGCACAACCGCCGGCTCTCCGTGAGCCTGCAGCATTTCTACAGAGCTGCAGGCACACAGAGCCTTTCCATCCCTGTGTCTTCGACATCATCGCTGCAGAAGAGAATATTCACCAAAAATGGATGGTGAACCCAAAAAGGAAACCTTGCTGCTCCTTATACCAGAATTGGGGAGAAGAAAAGCACACTGGCATTGTTTAGTAAATGTGAATAAATAACTTTATTAAAAATTATTTAAATATAAAAATCAGTAACGCTCACAATTGTCAGCTGGCAGAGTAAAGAGAACCCCAACTATAATACACCAGACATGATGCTGCATAGGTGGACAACTTGTACCAATTGGCCACTCCTTTCCCTCGATTCCTTACCCATCTTCCAGGTTACGATGTGTTCACATGATGAAGTATTCAGGGTTGACAGCGGCATTCCATGTATGTATCCCCTAAATAACTCCTCACTGTTATTGGAGTACAAAGTAACACCTAACAATAAATGTTCTACAGATAACAGTCCATGAAATACAGCCATCACATCAAGTCACTGGCATCAGTGTCCATGGTTTTTGTAATGTGTAATTAGGTTGGCTTTTAGGGTAAAGCCTTTCCCGCACTCCCGACAGGAAAATGGCCGCTCTCCGGTATGAATTTTCAGGTGCGTTTGCAAGTGTCCTTTCTGAGTAAAACTTTTCCTGCACTCAGAACAGGAAAAAGGACGCTCGCCAGTGTGAATTCTCTGGTGTATGAAAAGATTTCTTTTCTCAGCAAAACCCTTCCCACACTCTGAACATGAAAATGGAGTGTTACCAGTGTGAGTTCTCTGATGAATAAGAAGCCCACTTTTGTAAAGGAAACTTTTCCCGCAGTCCGAACATATAAAAGGATGTTCGCCTGTATGTGTTCTCTGGTGTGTGGTAAAGTTCCCTTTGTCTGTAAAACATTTTCCGCACTCTGAACATGAGAAAGGGCGTTCGCCTGTGTGAATTCTCTGGTGTATTAAAAGTCTTGATTTCTGAGCAAAACCTTTCCCGCACTCAGAACAGGAAAACGGACGCTCACCCGTGTGATTTCTCTGGTGGAGAATAAGTTCTCCTTTTTGAGTGAAACATTTCCCACAGTCTGAACATGAAAAAGGACGTTCGCCTGTGTGTGTTCGCAGGTGTTTGTTTAAGTTTCCTTTGTTGGTGAAACCTTTTCCGCATTCTGAACATGAGAAAGGGCGCTCACCCGTGTGAATTCTCTGGTGAGTGAGAAGGTTTCCTTCCCTAGTAAAACTTTTCCCACACTCCAGGCATGAAAAAGGATGGATGCCTTTGTGTCTTTTTTGATGGACAAGAAGTTTCTCTTCTTTTCTGAAACGTAATCCGCACTCTGAACATAAAAATGGACGCTTTCCTTTGTGATTCCTTAGATGTTTGAAGAGTGCGTCCTTCCCACTGAAATATTTAACACATTTCTCACAGAAAAAGGAACTCTCTCCCTGAAGACTCTCACTGGTGTGACATCTCTGATGTCTAAGAAGGTCTGCTTTTTCTTTGAAACAATTACCGCACACTGAACATGGGAATGGATGGTCACTGTTGTCTCCTTGCTCATCAGTCAGAGAGGTCTCTGACTTACAGTCTTTATTTACTTCAGAACACAGAACTTTTTCATCATCTGTGTTGAAGGAAATCTCCAAATTCCCAGAAGATGGTCTCTGAGGTGTGACTAGGTCCATGGATTTATATGCTACATGAGGTCCTTGATGGATTTCATTCATTACAGTCCAGGAATCGTGTAAAGTATCTTCAGGTTCAGAGGGATCAATTGATCTATCCACAAAGTAAGGTCTGTGGTGTATTGCTGGAGTATAAGATTTTACTTCAGGAGATTGTTCTCCAATGTAATTGTCCCTATGGTCCAGAGATGATATTTCATCTTTCTCCTGGGAAGTCACATTATGTCCATCTGTTGGAAAGATCAACAATTAGGCTATGTTTCCACTATATGTCGGGACCCCTTCTTTAGGGTATTGCTTGGCGGGAGGTCCTGATGGAGCACATAGACTTACCTGCTCGGCAGGTGCTATGTCTTCACTGTGCCAAACCATTTTGCAGATGCAAGGCTGAACATAGTCAAGTATGTTGAGCCTCTGCATTGGCGGATGTCTTACAACAGCATCTGCCAAGCAAGTAAAGTCTATGTGCTCCTTTGGGATCCCCGCCAAGCAATACACTTAGCGGAGGGGGTCCAGACGGATAGTGGAATCAAGCCCTAAATAATACTCTGACATGTAAAAGTCCCATAACAGAAATAAGAAGAATCATAAAAGTAAAGAGGAGAGTTATGGGGAGTAGCGGAGAGGAGAGTAAAGAAGGACAGTACATAGGGAAGATGCACATGAAATGGGATACAGAACACAAACTCAGCTCAGCCAGACTCAAGAGGACTACAAAGTTCAAACTTCTGTCATGTGAAATCTTCCTCACACATCATCATTACATATTACTGACCTGTACCTGTGCTGATGACTAGAGAAGATTCCTGATCTTCGCCTTCCACCATCATTCTAGATCCCCCTGTAGACTGATGATCACCTCTCACAGATGCTGCAGCATTTGGCTCTTTAACCTCAGCTTTTATATCAATTACTTCTTCACTCTAAACACACAAAACATAGAAATATTATCAAGGAAACCTGAGTGATAAGAACATCAGTGTTCTCCCCAGAGGAGATTGGCCG
>CM070037.1:5606216-5625702 GCA_036250615.1 Ptychadena robeensis | reverse complement strand
GACATGACGAGGGGTACTGGGTGTAAACTAAAATAATATCTTATTACCTCCCAGCAATGTCTCCTCTTTAATTCCACTCAGGTCGCCTCACACAACATCCCGTTGCATACCTACATCACTTCCGGTGTGTTCGAGACTGGAAAAAAATACACGTGTACAATTTGCGATTGCCTCTTAGTGGTGAATGAAGGAACTGCAGATATCTTTGTGAGCTGTTAGAGCTTCCAGATGCCGAAACATAAATATAATTAGCAGGGAAATTAAATATTGTCATCCGGAGAAACCTCAGTCATCATTTTATATTTGTTCTCTCATTTAGAAGGTTGTCCTCACCCAACAGAAGAATACGTTTGGTATTCTGATCTTCCAAACATCTCCTTCATGTTACACCATCACCTACAGAAGGATCTTACTAAAAACCACAGGAAGCACTGGAAAGTTGGGGTCAGACAGGTACTTATCCTTTATCCATCTTCAAGGTGTCAGGTCACATTGCCAGAGAACCTATGTCAGTGGTAGGTTGATATGGAGGGCCACATAACATTTTCAATCTATACTGTATAATTATTTTATAATGATAAATGACAGCAGGCAGAGCTGGAAGACATTATGTTTAATTTTTAAATAATACTTCAAGCATTAAGGAAGACATTTTGTGATATATATATCATCAAAGCCTTTGAATCTTTGATAAGCTAGCTAGCTAGGGAGGACACCTGAAGAACGCCCAAAGGGCCGCAGTTTGGGCCCCTGGAACCTATGTTGTGGTGGGCTCTAAGAAGCCCCACAGAGTTTATCTCACTGATCCAAATGAATCAGTTCAATGAATAGGTATATGCCATGCATTTATGAGGAAGTTACATGCACTACTGTTCTCTGAATTAAACACAAAGTTACTTCTGCTTTTATAAAAGCGTGTTTAAACTAAAAAACACACACATACCTGAAATAGGCACATTACTTACCTGTCAGCAGTACAGATCCTGTAAAACTGCTACACAAAAAAATAAATAAAACTTACTTACCTTCTTCATGTTTTATCTGATGGTGGGAACATCTTAATTAAGGGTAAGCCACTTCCGGATCCATTCTTCTTTTGGCAGCTGACACCCAGGGTCTCCCAAACCTCCTTCAATTTTCTTAAGCAATTTCCTAAAGATTTTATTAAAGTTCTACCATTACCATACCTACCTCATGAAAAATTTGTATTCCACTTACTTCATCCAATGTCCCTCTTCAAAGCTTATACATGCATCATGGTTCCTATGCTCACTGCACATGTTCCTGATGATCTGCATCCCTGGTTATGTTTACACACACAGGGACATCATCCTGTGCATACGCAGGGAGTGTGAGAACTGCCTATTCCTATATAAGCTCTGTGCATTTCAGTAATTAGTCAGAAGAGACTTGGTGAGGGACATTGGACCTAGTGAGGGAATCTCTACTATGCAGGTAGGTATGTTGAATGGTAGGAATTATATATTATACTATTATATAAAATATCTTATAAAAACACTTTGTTTGTCTTCCTTTGGATAAGAGGTCTGGGAGATCTCTAAACTCATTGAACTTAGTGGGGGTCCAGGGGTTCCATATTGTGGGGAACGGGGCCCCCAACCATTAGGTTTTAATATTGTTGAGGTATTCTTTACTGGAAGCAAATTGTGAGAGCAATTGGAACCTACAGCCATCTGTAAATGAGGGCTACGCCTGGCAGCCATCACGTCAGTGTCCTCTGAGCTGTCTGATGTGGGCCCTGTCTGTCTGATGACTTTAGAGAGGACAATCTATAGAATAAGTTCTTTGATCTGCATCAAGCTTCCACATATCCTTCACCTCCACCATTGTGAAAATATTTATCTTAATCTTTTTTTCTCGATTTCTTATGATGTTGTGTGCTTGTACTTCTTTGTTTTTCATACACTGAAATAATACAAAAGACCATGACCTAAATATTTAGAAATGGTCTGAGCAAGGACTAAGGGCTTGTTTCCATTACGTCGGGAGCCCTCGACGTAGCAGATAGACTTACCTGCTCGGCGGACGGGTCTGTCTTCATTGCGCCGACCCGATCCGCCGGTGTCAGGCTGAACGTAGTCGAGTACGTTCAGCCTGTACACCGGCGGATGTCTAAACAGACCATCCGCCGGCAGGCTGAGTCTATGGGATACGTCGGGACCCCTGCTTAGCGTATACGCTTAACGGAGGGCTCCCGACGTACAATGGAAACAAAGCCTAACATAATTGTTTACAATTACAACCGTCCATGAAATGGCATCATATGTCAATGACATGGGTTCAAATGTATGTACAGGAGCATAAAGAAGAGAGAGGGGCTGCACCATCCAACTCCCATTAATGGATGGCAGCAACGTGGCACTGACCTCCTCACCATGCAGAGAAGCAAATTGTGAGAGAAACTGGAACCTACAATCAAGGCATAAATGAGGTTGACACCCGGCAGCCATCACATCTATGTGTCATGTGTTAAATCATGTCAGAATCCTCTGAGCTGTCTTTCTTCCGTCATTAAACACACACACAGTGGGTCTTATCTGTCCGATGTATTTATGGAGGGCAGTGTATGAAATAAATCTTTGATCTCCATCAAGCCTCAATGTGTGCCTTAAAATGTCCCCCACTTCCTTCAAAAGAGTTCAGGTGGAATACTTTTGCACTTCTATCTATAGGTTTCTCTATCTGTTGTGTGTTTGTAATTTTTTATACACTACAATAGTCTATGACCTGACAAATAAAAAATACAAAATAGTTTAAACTAAGTACTTACATAACTCCTCTACAGTTAGAAAAATCCATGAAATGCAACTTTACGTCAGTCACTGACATAAGTGGCCATGGGTTATATTTTGACTTATTCGATTTCATGTCAGGGTGAAGCACTTTCCGCACTGTACACAGGAGAATGGACACTTGCCGGTGTGATTGCATTTATTTTTTCAGCATAACATTTCCCACACGAAAAGGATGATATGTTCGTGTGAGTTGGGTAATAAAGTTGCTTTCCAAATAAAACATTTACCATATTCTAAACTTGAGAAAGTGCACTCCCTATGTGACTTCTCTGGTGTGCTTTAAGGTTCATATGCCGAGTAAAACTTTTCCCACATTCCGAACAACAAAAAGGACGTTCACCGGTGTGAACTCTCTGGTGTATGAAGAGATTTCTTTTCTCAGCAAAACATTTTCCGCACTCTGAACATGAAAACGGGCGTTCCCCCGTGTGTGTCTTCTGGTGACGGGTAAGGCCTCCTTTTTGAGCAAAACATTTTCCACATTCTGAACATGAATAAGGAAGCTCCCCGATGTGAATTCTCTGGTGTGTGACAAGGTTTGCTTTCATAGTAAAACGTTTCCCGCACTCTGAACATGAGAAAGGACGCTCCCCGGTGTGAATCCTCTGATGATTGACAAGCTTTACTTCCCAAGTAAAACGCTTTCCACACTCTAAACAAGAGAAAGGGCGTTCGCCAGTGTGAATTTTCTGGTGAATTAAAAGTCTTGATTTGTGAATAAAACCTTTCCCGCACTCTGAACAAGAAAATAGATGCTCACCCGTGTGAATTCTGTGGTGTATTAGAAGTTTTGATTTCAGAATAAAACCTTTCCCGCACTCTGAACAAGAAAATGGCCGCTCACCTGTGTGATGTCTCTGGTGTATTAAAAGTCTTGATTTGTAATTAAAACCTTTCCCGCACTCTGAACAAGAAAATGGATGCTCACCTGTGTGATTGCTCTGGTGGACAAAAAGATCTCTTTTTCCTTTAAAACATTTTCCACAGTATGAACATGAAAATGGACGCTCCCCAGTGTGAATTTTCTGGTGAGTGACAAGATTTCCTTCCCGAGCAAAACTTTTCCCGCACTCTGAACATGAGAAAGGCCGCTCACCTGTATGAATTCTCTGGTGTAATAAAAGTCTTGATTTTTGAACAAAACCTTTCCCACACTCTGAACAAGAAAATGGCCGTTCCCCTGTATGATTTCTCTGGTGGACAACAAGTTCACTATTTCGTTTAAAACATTTTCCACAGTCTAAACATGCAAAGGGACGTTCACCTGAGTGCATCTTAAAGTGTTTCGTTAAGCTTCCTTTATCCAAAAAGGTTTTCCCACACTTTGAACATGAGAAAGGACGCTCCCCTGTGTGAATTTTCTGGTGAGTGACAAGGTTTCCTTCCCTGATAAAACGTTTCCCGCACTCCCGGCATACAAAGTAACTATTGCCTTTGGGTTTTCCATGGACAAGAAATTTGTCTTCTTCTCTGAAATTTAGCCGGCACTTTCCTTTATGATTCCTCTGATGTTTAAGGAGTGCTTTTTTCCCACTAAAACATTTGGCGCATTTCTCACAGGAAAAGGAACTCTCACCCATAAAGCTCTCACTAGTGTCACCGTTGTCTCGTTGATCATCATCATGAGAGGTCTCTGACCTAAAACCTTCATTGACTGCAGAATATGGAACTATTTCATCATTTGTGTTTGAAGAGTTCTCTACATTTCCAGATGGTCTCTGAGGTGTAAGTGGGTCCATGGATTTATCAGCTCCATGAGGTGTTTGATGGATTTCAGAATCTTCAGGTTCAGAGGGATCCATTAATCTATCCACATAGTAAGATCTGCGGTGTATTGCTGGAGTATCAGAGGCTCCTTCAGGAGAATGTTCTCCAATGGCATTGTCCTCTGTGTTATGGTTCAGAGATGATCTTTCCTGTGAAGTCACATTATGTCCATCTGTTTGAAAGATCAACAATTAATAATACTGACATGGATATGTCCCATAACAGAAATGAGAAGAATCACAACAGATGAGAAGAGAGGACAGGTCAGTTGAGAAGGACATAGAAGGGGAAGATACACATGAAATGGGATACAGAACCCAAACTCAGCTCAGCCAGACCAGAGAGAAGGACAAAGTTCAAACTTCAGTCATGTGAGATCTTCCTCACACATCATCATCACACATTACTGACCTGCACATGTGCTGATGTCTACAGAATATTCCTGATCTTCACCTCCCACCATCATTCTAGATCCCCCTGTAGATTGATGATCACCTCTCACAGATGTCGCAGCATTTGGCTCTTCAATCTCAGCTTTTATATCAATTACTTCTTCACTCTAAACACACAAAACATATAGAAATATCATCAGAGATAATTACGTGATAAATACATTTCAGAAAATTTATCCGAAATGTGTTTTAGCTTCACACTTCCACCTACCTGATCCTGAGGAGGAGTGGTATGACCCTCCTGTGCTGACTCCTGGGAATCCAGAGGACGGGGACATCTCTCTGGTGGGTTCCTGTTACTGGATCCATCTGTAGGAAACACACACACTGACTGATTACATTGTGTTTATCAGATGATGGGGGTCTAGGGGGACCCTCCATACTGCTCTCTCCTTTACAATAAAGTGTCCTCTTACCCGGTGATGTGAGGGGCGGCTGATCCTCCATCATGACAATGTCCTTGTAGAGATCCTTGTGTCCTTCTAAATACTCCCACTCCTCCATGGAGAAATAGACAGAGACATCCTGACACCTTATAGGAACCTGACACACACAATGACACAGTCACCACCCAGACACATCCAGCATCTGTTACTGGAAAATGCTGCACAAATCCCGGCTCACCTCTCCTGCCAGCACCTCAATCATCTTGTGGAGGACTTTCAGAATCTTCTGCTCCTTGTTTCTCTCTTGCACCAAGAGTGAAAGTGGAGAGGGATTATGGGTACAACTGGCAGTCAGTTTCTTTCTCACAACTTTGTAATCCTATTAAAAAAACATACACACCAATCATTATTACGTACAGAAACTTCCTCACCTCTCCGGTCAAGTCTGTGTATTATTAAAGGTGGGTTTACACGTCAAGATTTTTGTTTCGTTCAACTTCAGATTCGATTTTTTTTTAGATTTTTTAATCGGATTTCGTTCGTCCATTTGTCGAAGGTAATTAGATTTTTTTTAGATTTTTGTACAACCGACGCAAATATCGAATGAAAATAATCGTTGGAAACACGAATGAAAAATCTTTTTGATTTTTTTTTTAGGAAGTGATAGGAAAAAAATATCGAGTGAAATAAGGACGTTCGTTTTTTACACGAAAAATAAACGTCAGATGAAAGTTTACCAACATGTCCGATCATCTTGTGGACGATTTTTTGTCAGATATCTGAAAAAAAAATCCATCGGAGCAAATGGCCGTTTCAGATTTTTGTACAACGAACCAAAAAACGTTCATCGGTCGGCCGAAAAAATCTTGACGTGTAAACCCACCTTAACCCTCTGAGCGTTTCGCCCATGGCACGGTTTTTTCATAACCGCGCCATGGGCAATCGCGGCGGAGCACAATATGCTTCGCCACGATTTCCTGCTCAGCTGGAGGACGGAAACATAAGTCCGGCGTCACTGGAGACGCCGGACTTACGCTGAAGAAAAGCGACGCCCCTCCAGTTAGACGGAGGTCTATGGCGCCACCTACCCCCGCCCCCTTCACTTCACCGGTGACGCGATCGGGGGCGGACCCGGAAGCATCGGCATACATGCTGATGCTCCCGACCGCCGTAAGAAGACGGCGAGACCTAGAGCGTGGCTCTAGTTAACTGGGGCTGAGTTTCATGATGCATGAAACTCAGCCCGAGTTAACGCAGGCAGAACGCTCAGAAGGTTAATAGAGATAAGAGTGGTATCATGTGACCTCCCAGAATCCTCCTCACCTCTCTGGTCAGGTCTGTGTACTATTAAGAGATTAGAGCGATGTCATGTGATCTACCAGAACCCGCCTCACCTCTCCGGTCAGCAGACAGATGATCTCCAGGGTGAGGTCTAATATTCTGCTAGTCATGGCACGATGGTGGTCCATTTCCACTCATGTGATCTGTACAGGACGTTTCTCTCTGTAGATGGATATAAGTGATATGTTTACGCACCAGGTGGATGTCATGCAGTAAGTACTCTGTACAGCACTGGCTGGACAGTAGAGTGACATTTTATATAAAATATAGTTAATAAAAACCATGTAGTATTCACCTTAAATTCCACCTACCAAGCCAAAAGATCAGTGAAGGCTAAGCTTAGTTCAAGCAGAGTGTGCAGGGCTGAAACTTTAATATGTGCCTTTAGTCCAGGGGTGGGGAAACTAAAGCCTATGTGCCATTAACGGGCCTTTAACCTTTTCAATCTCACCAGCACTGCTCCGGCGACAGCAGCACGAGTTGCATTACGTAGCAGACAGCAGATTGCTGAAGACTGTGACAAGCACTGATGGTGTAATAAGTGTAGCATCTGCTGGTGGGCGCTGGTATACAGCCACACGTTACAGACAATGCAGAGAACTGCATATTACAGCATCAGCTTTTGTTATTTAATAATTTAACAAAATGGTTTTCTATGTATTTCATAAGGTTTTGGAAAAATAAATGCTCAGCTCAGCTCATCTACACTCCCTGGCCAAAAAAAAGATCACACACTCTAAAATTTCGACACTTTCATGTGTGGGAAGGTACTCATTCATCCAGATCATGGTATATGGAGGAGGGGGACGTACATGACGAAGGTTAATGGGTATAATATAAAATAATGTCTTATTACCTCCCCTGCTGCCAGTTCCAGCAATGTCTCCTCTACACTTTCCCCACAATCACCTCACAGATGACACTTCCATGTCAGGTTCTCATTCATCCAGATGAATGGTATATGCAAGGAGGGGGACGACATGACTGGGTGTTACTGGTGTAATAGAAATAATATCTTATTACCTCCTCTGGCGGCCCAAGGCCCCACACTGTCTCCTCTACACTTCCTCTCCACAATCACCTCACAGATGACATTCCATGTCGGGAAGGATTCATTCATCCAGATCATGGTATATGGAGGATGAGGACGGACCTGACAGGGGTTTCTGGGTTGTAATATAAATAATTCTATTACCGTCCTCTGCTGCTGCAGTTCCCAGCATGTCTCCTCTACACTTCCTCCGACAATCACCTCCACAGATGAACCCTTTCATGTCTGGGAGGGTTCTCATTCATCCAGATCATGTTATATGGAGTACGAGGACGGTACAGACGGGGGTTACTGGTTAATATAAAATAATATCGTTATACCCCTCCTCTCTGCCATCCCAGCAATGTCTCCTATTTCCCTAGATCGCCTCTCACAGAATTCCTGTTGTGCACTCATCACGCCTTGTGTGTACTCAGTCTGCGGATCGCCTCTTTAGTGGTAAGATAAAGGAACTGCAGATGTCAATGTGAACTGTTAGCTGTCAAGATTCGGGACATAAATATAATGAGCAGGAGAATGAAATATTTTTCACCCGAAGGCTATAATTTTCTCACTTTAGAAGTTGTCCTCGTCATTAGCAAAGATAAGAATGCTTTAATAATTAGGAGGATGATGATAGAAGAAAAATCATGGTGTTTACACCTGGCAAGCCTTGGATGTCTCTCTCTCTCTCTCCTCTATGGTTGTTACCGCCCAAGCAATGCGGCCCTCTGTTGCAAAAAGACTATCCAGGAAAAAAAGTGAATGGAGCATGCAACCCTTCAGCACAACCTGACTATCAGGTCCACTTAACCCATAACCTGACTTTGTGTGTAACAATTTGACCCCTGTATCTCTGGCCCCTCCATATGGAATGAGAACAAGTTCTCCCGATATTTCATCATCCAACGATTGGTCCTAACCGTGTCGAAATGTGCTACCCTGCATAAGTGGGAAGCACACCTCATCAGGCAGCTCGAAATGTAACCCACACCCTAAGGCCCCCACCCGTATGCTTAAAGCTATCACCTTAGGGGGCGGAGAGGGACCCCTGAACCCCCAACCTTAACCCCCAGAACACCTTAACCAAGACATTCTTAACCCACAGAATCCCTCACCTAACCCTGAACCGTTCGCCATCCCCAACCCAAAGCAACTAACCCAACTCCTTACATGAAAAAGTATCCCTCAATAAAAATAAAAATGTGTATGGGGGTTGTACAATACAAGTACATTAACGGCAACAATCTTTATTATTATTGATGGGTACTTTTTTCCTGAAGTGAGTTTGGGTTAGTGCTTTGGGGTGAAGGGGATTTCCGAAATGATTCAGGGTTAGGGTGGGGATTCTTGTAAGAATGTTTGTGTTAAGGTGTTTTCTGGGGGTTAAGGTTGGGGGTTCAGGGGCTAATGTGATAGCTTTTAAGATAAGGTGGGGGCTTAGGGTAGGGTTACATTTTCGAGCCTGATGAGGGTGTGCTTCTCACACTATGGTGCAGGGTAGTCACATTTCGACACGGTAGGGACAAATCGTGAAATTCGGGTAACCTCTGGTTCTCATTCCTATGGAAGGGGGCCAGATAACAGGGGTCAACTTGTTCACACAAAGTCGGTTGGGTAAATTGGCTTTATAGTCCAGTTTGTGCTGCACGGGTTGCATGCTCATTCCACCTTTTTTTCATGGATCGTCCTTTTCTGCAAAGAGGGCCCTATTTGCTTGGGGGGGTAACCCTAACTCCGCTTGCCAGGTTACCATGATTTTTTTCTTCTCATCATCATCCTCTCTAATACTAAACTCATTCTATCTTCTCTACTGATAGGACAACCTTTCTTACAGTGGAGAAAATATATAGCCTCTCTGGTAAAAGATTTCCTTCTCACCTGCTATTACTAGTTATGTCCCAGCATCTGAAAGCTCTAAAGTTTCAGCATTGACATCGGCAGTTCCTTTATTTCCACTAAGAGGCGATGCCCGCCATACTGAGTACACACACTAGTGATTAGGCACAACGGAAGTTCTGTTGTGATGGCGATCTCTGGTAAAATAGGAGACATTGCTGGGACTGGCAGCAGCGGAGGTAATAGATATTATTTTATATACACCCAGTACCCCCTTCAGGTCCGGTCCTCGTACTCCATTACCAATGATCTGGATGAATAGAACCCTCCCATACATGAAGTGTCATCTGTGAGGTGATGGGTGGAAGGAAGTGTAGAGGGGAGACATTGCTGGGACGGCAGGCGAGGAGGTATAAGATATTATTTATATTCACACCCCAGAAACCCCCTGTCATGTCCGTCCCATCCTCCATATACCATTGATCTGATGAAGGAAATCCTTCCCGAATGGAAGTGGTCATCTGTGAGGTGATTGTGGAGGAAGTGTAGAGAGAACATTGCTTGTGACTGGCAGCAAGAGGTAATAAGATATTATTTTTATTACACCCTAAACCCCGTCAGGTCCGTCCCCCTCCTTCATATACCATCATCTGGTGAATGAGAACCTTCCTAGACATGGAGGTCATTGTGAGTATTGGGGGGTGGGGGAAGGGGTGAGGAGACATGCTGGAACTGCAGCAGGGAGGTAAGAGAAATTATTTTATATGACCAACCTTCGTATGTACGTCCCCTCTCCATACCTGATCTGGATGATTACCTTCCCACCATGAAGGTCGATTTGAGGTGTGTGATCTTTTTTTTGGCCAGGGAGGTAATGAGGCTGAGTGAGCATTATTTTTCCAAAACCTTATGAATACATAAAAACCATTTTGTTAAATATTAATACAAAAGTATGCTGGATATGGCATTCTGGCATGTCGGTACGTGTCTTATACAGGCCCACCAGCCGATGCTAACTATACACCTCAGTGCTTTCGCAGTCTACCATCTGCTGTCTGCTACGTATCAACTCGTGTGCTGTCGCCGGAGCATGCTGTGAGATTGAAAAGGTTAAGGCCGTTAATGGCAATAGGGCTTTAGTTTTCCCACCCCTGGATAAAGGCACATATGAAAGTTCAGCCCTGCACATCTGTTGACTAAGCTTAGCCTTCACTGATTTTGGCTGGTAGGTGATTTAGGTGAATAACATGGTTTTATTAACTTTTTGATATAAATGTCACTCTACTGTCCACCAGTCTGTACAGAGGACGTACTGCATGACATCCACCGGTGCGTAAACATATCCTTATATCCATCAGAGAGAAACTGTAAGATCACTGAGTGAATGGACCACCATCGTGCATGACTAGCAGATTAACCTCACTGGAGCATTGTGGCTGACCGGGAGGTGAGGCGGGTTTGGGGGGAGTCACAGGCTCGTAATCTCAATAGTACACAGACCTGACAAGGTAGGAGGATCTGGGAGTCACATGATCCACTCTTATTCTATTACCTTCTGAGCGTTCTGCCTGCGTTAACTCGGGCTGAGTTTCATGCATCTGAAATCAGCCCCATAACTAGAGCACGCCTAGGTCTCGCCGTCTTTTACGGCGTCGGGAGCTCAGCATGTATGCCGGCTCGGTCGCCCCCGATCGCGTCACCGGTGAATGCGGGGGCGGGGGTAGTGGCGCCATAGACCCGTCTAATGGAGGGGCGTCGCTTTTCTTCACTAGTCCGTCTCCCAGTGACCCACTATGTTTCCGTCCTCCAGTGAGCAGGAAATCGTGGCAAGCATTTGTGCTCCGCGCGATTGCAGGCGCGGTTATGAAAAAACCGTGCCATGGGCGAACGCTCAGGGGGTTAAGGGGGTTACACGTCAAGATTTTTCGGCGCCGATGAACGGTTTTTGTTGTCGTGTACAAAAATCTGAAACGGCCATTTGCTCCGATGGATTTTTTTTCAGATATCTGACAAAATCGTCCACAAGATGACGGACTGTTGGTAAACTTCATCTGAGTTTAGTTTTCGTGTAAAAACGACGTCCTTATTTCATCGAATTTTTTCTACACTTCTAAAAAAAAATCAAAAAGATTTTTTCATTCGGTTTCAACGATTATTTATTATTTGCGCGGTTGTACAAAATAAAAAAAAATCTAATTACCTCGAAATGGACGACAAAATGATTAAAAAATCAAAAAAAATCGAATCTGAGTTGAACGAACAAAATCTTAGTGTAAACGCCCTTTAATATACACAGATTGACCGAGAGGGAGAAGTTTCGTACGTAATAATGATTGGTGGTATGTTTTTTAATAGGAGTCAAAGTTGTGGAAAGAACTGACTGCCGTTGTGACCATAATCCCTCTCCATTTCACTTGGTGCAAGAGAGAACAGGAGCAGAAATTCTGGAAGTGTGGGCGGCGGGGGTGCCGGGAGGGCAGAGATGGGTGGGGGGGAGGTGGGGGGCTGGGCAGGGGAGTGGAGGGGGGATTTGGGCGGTTTTCAAGGACAGTGATGGAGGTGGTCGGTGGGGGTGGAGGGGGTGGCGATGGGGGGAAGGAAGGTTAGATGGAAGGAGAGGGGAGGGGTTGGGAGGGGGAGAAGGAGAAGCAGGGGGAGAAAGTGGGGCGCGGTCGAGGGGGAAGAGCAGAAGAGAGGCCACATCACCGGTTAAAGGCACTTTATGTAAAGGAAGGCAGTATGGAGGGCCCCTAGACCCCATATTGTAAACAATGTACTAGTAGTGTGGTGTGTTTCCTACAGTGGATCATAACAGAACCCCCAGAGAGAGTGCCCGTCCTTGGATTCCGGAGTCAGCACAGGAGGGTTACCACTCCTCTCAGGATAGGTAGGGGAAGTGTGAAGCTAAAACACATTCGGATAATTTCTGAATGTATTTATACGTAATATCTCTATGATATTTCTTAGTTTTGGTGTTAGAGTGGAAGAGTAATTGATATAAAAGTAGATGAAGAGCCAAATGCTGCTCATCTGTGAGGGTGATCATCAATCTACAGGGGGATCTAGATGATGGTGGAGGTGGAAATAGAAATTGTGACATACCATGTGCAGGTCAGTAAGTGTTGATGATGTGTGTGGGAACTCACATGACTGATTGAACTTGTCCTTCTCTCTGGTCTGGCTGGGCTGAGTTTGGTTCGTTCCATTCATGTGTATCTTCCCCTTCTATGTCTCTCAACTGACCTTCTCTCTCTATCTGTTGTGGATTCTTCTCATTCTGTTTGGGAATACATGTCAGTATATAATTGTTGGATCTTTCAACAGATGGACATAATGTGCTTGCACAGAAAGATCATCTCGAACCATAACACAAGACAAGGATTGGAGACATTTCGAAGGAGGCCTGATCTCAGGCAATACCGCAGATCTTACTATGTGATAGATAATGGATCCCTGAACCTGAAGATCTGAAATCTCAAACACATGGGCTGATAATCCATGACCCACTACACTCAGGACCATCGGATGTAGAGAATCTCAAACACAATGATGAAATAGTCCATATTCGGCGTAATAAGGTTTTAGGTCGAGACTTTGATGATGATCAACGAACACGGTGGCACTGTGAGAGCTTATGTGGAGAGTTCCTTTCCTGGAAATGGCGCCAAATGTTTTAGTGGAAAAACAGCACTCCTTAAACCTCAGAGAATCTAACCGGAAAGTGCCGTCTACATTTCAGAGAAGAAGACAAATTTCTTGTCCATGGAAAACCAAAGCAATAGTTTACTTTTATGCCGGAGTGCGGAAACGTTTTATCAGGGAAGAAACCTTTCACTCACCGAAAATTCAACAGGGGAGCGTCCTTTCTCATGTTCAAAGGTGTGGGGAAAACTTTTTGTATGAAAGGAAGCTAACAACACTTTAGATTGCACTCAGTTAACGTCCCCTTTGCATGTTTAGACTGTGGACAAATGTTTAAAACGAAACTAGTGAACTTGTTGTCCACCAGAGAAATATACAGGGGAACGCCATTTTCTTGTTCCGAGTGTGGAAGTTTTTGTTCAAAATCAAGCTTTTATTACACCGAAATTCAATACAGGTGAGGCGGCTTTCTCATGTTCTAGTGGCGGTAAAAGTTTTGTCTCGGGAAGGAATCTTGTCACTCACCAAAATTCACACTGGGGAGCGTCCTGTTTCATGTTCATACTGTGAAATGTTTTAAAGGAAAAAGAATCTTTTTGTGCCACCAGAGCAATCACACAGGTGAGCATCCATTTTCTTGTTCAGAGTGCGGGAAGGTTTTAATTACAAATCAAGACTTTTAATACACAAGACATCACACCGGTGAGCGGGCCATTTTCTTGGTTCAGAGTGCGGGAAAGGTTTTATCTGAAATCAAACTTCTATACACCACAGAATTCACACGGTGAGCATCTATTTTCTTTTCAGAGTGCGGGAAAGGTTTTATTCACAAATCAGAGACTTTTAATTCACCAGAAAATCAACTGGCGAACGCCCTGTCTCTTGTTTAGATGTGGAAAGCGTTTTACTTGGAAGTCAAGCTTGTCAATCATCAAGGATTCACACCGGGGAGCGTCCTTTCATTTTCAGAGTGCGGGAAACGTTTTAACTATGAAAGCAAACCTTGTCCACACACCAGATAATTCACATCGGGGAGCCTTCCTTATTCATGTTCAGATTGTGGGAAAATGTTTTTGCTCAAAAGGAGGCCTTACCGTCCCAGAATACACACACTGGGGAACGCCCGTTTTCATGTTCAGAGTTCGGAAAATGTTTTTGCTGATAAAATAAATCCTTCATACACCAGAGAGTTCACACCGGTGAAGCGTCCTTTTTGTGTTCGGAATGTGGGAAAGTTTTAACTCGGCATAGAAACCTTAAAGCACACCAGAGAAGGTCACATAGGAGTGCACTTTCTCAATTTAGAATTATTGTAAATTTTTTTATTCTTGGAAAGCAACTTTATTACCCAACTCACACGAACATATCATCCTTTTCGGTGGGAAATTTTAGCCCTGAAAAATAATGCATCACACCGCAAGTTGCATTCTCCTGTTACAGTGCGGAAAGTGCTTCACCCTGACCTGAAATCGAATAGTCCAAAATATAACCCATGGCCACTTATGTCGTGCCTGACGTAAAGTTGCAGTTCATGGATTTTTGCTAACTGTAAGAGGGTTATGGTAGTACTTTAGTTTAACTATTTTGTATTTGTTAATTTGTCAGGTCCATAGACTATGTAGTGTATAAAAAATTTACAACACACAAATAGAGAAACCTATAGATAAAGTGCAAATATATCCACCTGAACTCTTTGAAGGATTGGGGGACATTTTAAGGCAGCCATTGAGGCTTGATGGAGATCAAAGTTTCTTTCATATACACTCCCTCCATAAATACCTCGGACAGATAAGACCACTGTGTGTGTGTTTAAGACGGAAGAAAGACACTCAGATGATATCTGGACAATATTTTAACACAGAACACATAGATGTGATGGCTGCCGGGTGTCAACCTCATTTATGCTGATTGTAGGTTCCAGTTTTCTCTCACACTTTGCTTCTCTGCATGGTAGGAGGTCAGTGCCACGTTGCTGCCATCCATTAATGGGAGTTGGATGTGTCACCCCTCTCTCTTCTTGATGCTCCTGTACATACATTTGAACCCTGTCCATTGACATATGATGCCATTTGCATGGAACGGTTGTAATTGTAACAATTATTTTAGGCTTTTGTTTCCATTGTAACTCGGGAGCCCTCCGTTAGCTTATACGCTAAGAGGGGTCCCCGACGTATCCCATAGACTCAGCCTGCCGGCGGATGTCTGTTTAGACATCCGCCGGTGTTACATGCTGAACGCTCGACTACGTTCACTGACACCGGCGGATCGGTTCGGAGCAATGACTACAGACCCGTCCGCCGAGCAGGAAGTCGTAGCTGCTACGTCTAGTGGCTCCCGACGTAAATTGAAACAGCCCTAGTCCTTGCTCAGACCAAATTTTAAATATTTAGGTCATTGTCTTTTGTATTATTTCAGTGTATGAAAGAACAAAGAAGTACAAGCACACAACATCATAAGAATCGAGAAAAAAAGATTAAGATAATATTTTCACAATGGTGGAGGTGAAGGATATGTGGAGCTTGATGCAGATCAAAGCACTTATTCTATAGATTGTCCTCTCTAAAGTCATCAGACAGACAGGCCCACATCAGACGCTCAAGTGACACTGACGTGATGGCTGGCCAGGCGTAGCCCCATTTAACATATGGCTGTAGTGTCCAATGCTCTCACAATTTGCTTCCAGTAAAGAATACCTCAAAATCTTAAAACCTAATGGTTGGGGCCCCGTTCGCCCACAATCTGTAACCCCTGGTACCCACCACTAATTCAATGCAGTTAGAGGATCTCCCAGACCTCTTATCCAAAGAAGACACACAAAGTGTTTTTTATAAGATTTTTATATAATAGTATATATATAATTCTACCATTCAACATACCTACCTGCATAGTAGAGATTCCCTCCTAGGTCCAATGTCCTCAGCCCCAGTCTCCTTCTGAACTAATTACTGAACTCACAGAGCTTGATATTAGGAATATGCAGTTTCTCACACTCCCTGCGTAGCAACGGATGATCCCTGTGTGTGTAACATACCAGATCAGATCACAGGAACATGTGCAGTGGCATAGGAACCATGATGATGAATAAGCTTTGAAGAGGGACTTGGATGAGTAAGGAAAAAATTTTTCATGAGGTAGGTAATGGTACTGGTAAACTTATAACAGCTTTAGGAAATTGCTTTAAGAAAATTGAAGGAGGTTTGGGATACCCTGGGTGGCAGCTGCCAAATAATAATGGATCCGGAAGTGGCTTCCCCTTAATTAGATGTTCCCACCATCAGATAAACGATGAGAAGTAAGTAAGTTTTTATTTTTTTTTGTGTAGTCTTTTAAGGATCCTGTACTGCTGACAGTCGTCTGTTCCTATTCAGGTAATGTGGTGTGTTTTTTAGTTTAAACACGCTTTATAAAAGTCAAAGTAACTTTGTTTTAATTCAGAGAACATTAGTGCATGTAACTCCTCATAAATGCATGGCATATACCTATCATTTAAACTGATTTCATTTGATCAGTGATATAAACTCTGTGGGGCTTCTATAGCCCACCACAACATAGGTTTCAGGGCGCAACCTTCGGCCCTTTGGGGCGTTCTGTCAGGTGTCTCTCCCACTACTAGCTTATCAAAGATTTGCAAAGGCTTTGATGATATCTATATCACAAAATGTCTCCTTAAATGCTGAATTATTATTTAATTAAACCTAATGTCTTCCAGCTCTGCCTCGCTTTCATTTATCATTAATAAAGAATTCATACGTATAGATTGAAACTGTATGTGGCCCCCCTATCACCCTACCACTGACATAGTTCTCTGGCAATGTGACCTGACACTTGAAGTATGATAAAGGATAAGTCCCTGTCTGACCCAACTTCCAGTGCTTCCTGTGGTTTTTGTAAGATCCTTCTTAGGTGATTGTGGGTGTAACAGAAGGAGATGTTTGGAAGATCAGAATACCAACGTATTCCTTCTGTTTGGGTGAGGACAACCTTCTAAATGAGAGAACAAATATAAATATGAATGAGGTTCTCCTATGACAATATTTAAATTTCCCTGCTAATTAATTTTATGTTTCGGCATCGGAAGCTCTAACGCTCACAAAGATTATCTGCAGTTCCCTTCATTCACCATAAGAAGGCATCGCAAATTGTACACGTGTTTTTTTTCCAGTCTCGAACACACCGGGAAGTGATGTAGGTATCAACGGGATGTTGTGTGATGCTACCTGAGTGGAATTAAAGGGAGACATGCTGGGAGGTATAAGATATTATTTTTAGTTTACACCCAGTACCCCTCGTCTGTCCATCCTCAATCCTCCATAAACCATTATCTTGAGATGAGAGCCGCCCAGACATGGAAGTTCATCTGTGGGTGATTGTTGGAGGACGTGTCAGGAGACATTGCTGGACTGGCAGCAAGGAGGTATAATATATTCTTTTATCTTACACCCAGAAACTCCCGTCATGTCTGTCCTCATCCTCGCATATACCATGATCTGGATGAATGAGAACCTTCCAGACTTGAATGTCATCTGTGAGGTGAGTGTGGGGGAATGTAGAGGAGACATTGTGGGACTGGCAGCAGAGGAGGTAATAAGTTATAGTATATATCCACCATTAACCTCCATCATGTCTGTCACGCATCGCTCCATATTACCATGATCGGGATGATGAGAACCTTTTCTGAAGCGCTGGGAAAGTGGTGGGCAAATAAAAGTCTGAGGGTCAATAATGACCTGCTTATGTCAGCTTCCGGCTTATGTTGCCATTGCCTTAAAATCTTCAGCAGCGACAGATCACAGTCGGAGGAGATAAAGTCTCTTCCCAGCTCTGGAAAGGAGGTTTTTCATCCCTTGATGAGGTCTCTTGCCTTGAAAGATTGCCCAGACTCAGTGCTGAGGGTGGTTATAAAGTGAAAACTAGTCATAGGGGATGATGACCAAGGTTTTCCTGAGACTGGAAATGTGTTGGGTCTGAAGAAACCTTGGACAATTTTCTCATCAGGTCCCCCCACTGGGGGTACTGCTTCTCTGGGTGGGATTTTGGTATTGTCTTCATGTATCGAGGATGTAGGGGGGCTCCTTTTCTGTAATTTGTACAGACTTTTATATTTAATTCTTCCGTATATACCGGTATTTTTCCCGGACCATAAGATGGCACTTTTTTTTTTTTTTTTTTTTTTTTTTTTTTTTTTTTTTTTTTTTTTGTTTTTTTTTTTTTTTCTTTTTTTTTTTTTTTTTTTGTTTTTTTTTTTTTTTTTTTTTTGATTTTTTTTTGGTTTTTTTTTGTTTTTTGTTATGTTCCTTTTTTGTTTTTTGATTTTTTTTTTTCACCCCCAAATTGGGGTGGGGGGAAGTGCCTGCGTCTTATGCCGGCCATACACAGGCGAGCAGGAGGCGATACGCCCGTCCGATATCGCTCCGGGATACGTGATGACCATTGCAGGGGTTCTGGTGCCCCCCCCCCCCACATCGCCATGCACCCTTTGTGTGCCGGCCAGACGCAGCGATGGAGCGCCGTCTTATTGCTGCTTAATGTCATCGGCTCCCCTCGGCCAGAGATTTTTCCGACATAGTCGGATCGCTGGCCGGCCGATAGTGGGGCGACAGGGATGCCTGTCGCCCCATTGTGGGACATGCCGATAAACGTCCTATTTTAACCTGACCGACGGCGAGAGCATTCCACGCCCTTCGTCAGATTAAAATCCCCGTTTTATCGGCATTTTATGGCCATCATTATGGTCGGAATGTGCGACCACCCTGCGTCCTATCGCACATTCGCTTCCCGCCAGCTCTCCGTCAGAGAAGAGCTGCGGCTGCTATCATTTTTTTTTCCCCCACATAAGAAAGATCTAATTGCCGCATCCCCTGCATCCCCACAAACGAGACACAGAGGAAGCGGCTGTGCTGGTTTCTTCGCTATGGATGGGGCGCCTTGTGCAGGGGATGCCGGAAATCCTCAGAACACTGCAAATATCAGTGTATGTACTGTTGAGCGTACAGTGTAACTGCTGCTAGTGACAAAATGTGGGCTGAATTGAATATTGCACCCATTAAAGTCATTGCATTATCCCCATGTTGTGAAAACGATTACATCTTTTTTGTTTCTGGATTTCTGCCCTAAAACTGGGTGCGTCTTATGTCCGGTGCCGTCTTATAGTCCGAAAAATACGGTATGTTTTATTGTTTGCACATTTGCAATCAAAAGTTACAGTCTAGGTCC
>CM070037.1:5595017-5606191 GCA_036250615.1 Ptychadena robeensis | reverse complement strand
CCAATCACTATATATTCTATCAGGGAGGACACTTTACTACATAGTTGTTGGTAGATCTAATGGAGATTGTATGGCGTGATCTAAAGTTATATGGGGGGCTTAAGAGGAAATTGTCTACCTCACTATAGGCTCATGTACTCAATCACAATGGGCATGTCTAAAAGATGGTTAATGCCTCAGATGTTTATTAGAAATATAGCGCAGGTCTCTGCTTATCTAGGAACCAATAAATGGGAGGACACTTAACCCAAACCTCTTGAGGAACCTATTGTAGAACCGTGATGTTTCACAAAACTCTGGTGGAGAATAGATGTTGTAGAAAGTGACAGAGACTGACCACTAGATCAAGTTCTTCTATTTCCATCAAGCTTCATTGTGTGCTCCAACATATCCTTCACCTCCTCCATTGTGAGAATATTCAAGATGAATATTATAATTTGGTTCTCTGTTTCTTATCATGTTGTGTGCTTGTACATCTTTATTTTTCATACACTGAAATAATACAGACCATGACATGACACCATCCTAAATATTTAGACATTGTCTGAGCAAGGACTTACATAATTGTTTACAGTTTTAACAATCCATGAATGTCAGTGACATAAGTGGGCATGGGTTCAAATGTATGTACAGATCATAAAGGAGAGAGAGAGGGGCTACAGAATTCAAAACCCCCTAATGGGTGGCAGCAATAATGCTCTGACCTCTTTACTTGGAAGCAAATTGTGAGAGCGAAGTTGCAGGCCTACAACATAAAGAAATTTATCATTGAAGTCTATGGTGCACTTTTGGTACAGAAATCTGGACCTCAGCAGTGCGCTAGTGAGGTTAAATACTTATTTGGTATGATAGATTTCAAAACAGTTGTATTTATATTTATGTTTTGTTTATAATAAAATTTTTATTACAATTGGAAATGTGTTTTGTTTTACTTTTAATTGTATCGGATACAGTTATCACTGTATCCAATACAATGCCCTTTGACACCCTCTGAAAGGGTTAACTTCAAAGAGCACATTTTCAGATTTTGAAGTTAACGCAATTTACTTTTGAATGACATCGGCTTCAGTGAAGAAGCCAGCTAAGAGGATCGGATCCACCGGGACAGCACAGAACAGTAAGTACCCGGCCCAGCCTCTGATCTTTGCCTGACCGCTCCATCTCGTACACTGCAATACTGACAGGAAAGCGCTGGATGAGATGGAGCTGTCAGAAGCGCTAGTGGGGTAATTATGCCAGTGGCCTCTGAGCTGTCTGTCCTTCATTATGAAACACACCCAGTGGGTCCTGTCTGTCTGTCTGTATTTATGGAGGGCAATGTATAAAAGTACCCCTTTCGATGTCAATAGAAAAGACAGCTGAGATCACTCTGCCGCTGTGATGTGGCTACCAAGGTTGTTCAGCTCAATGGGTAGGACATCTCGACAGAACACCAGACCTCCTACAACTTCCTACTCTTTTTATTAAGCTTAACCTTCAACATACTCACTCATGCAAGATTTGTACTCCACTCCCATTGACGGTTCCCATGCTCATTACGCATGGAAGACAGGTTGTGTTTATAAACAAAGGGACATCATGCTGTACATACACAGTGAGTGTGGGAACCACCTTTTCATATTTCAGAAGTCAGCAGATATTTGGGAAACACGGTATGTATAGGATAGAACTTCTATAAAAGAGTTTAATTAAACACTTTGTGTGTGTCTTCCTTTTGAAATGTAGAAAAGATCTGGGAGACCTCTAAACTCATTCCACAAAGTGGGGGTCCCCTTTAAAGATCCCCAATAAGCTCCCACCTGCAGACAACACTGGGCCACTTTGTGGAGACCATTACTAGGGCCTTGAAAGTTTGACGCTTTCGCCATCTTTACCACCCAGAAAACTTTACTCTTCTCATGGTTGACCCTGGAGCCAGAAGCCTACGTATACTGCTTTATCTCTGAGACCACCACCTCGGCCTCCTCAGTCCCACAGACAGTAACGGAGGATAACAACGATCAAATCAATCAAAAGAAAGGAAAACAACTATCAAAGGTGGTGCACCAGAGATATCCACTGACACAGTAGGAGGCTCAATGGATACCCTTGCCACACCCCTGTACCTACTTCAAAGAACTGTCTAACCCAACCACTGAGAAGGGGGAAGCTCTCCATCCCTCTATATAACACTTTTAGCAAATCAATTAACCCCTGCAAGCCATACTTACCAAGTAACAAAGGTACCCATGGTTCAACCGATCAAAGGCATTAGCCTGATCCAATGCCAATAGATACTTTCTCTAACCAGCAGTCCTGCATTGTTTCAGAGCCTCCTGAATAGCTATAACCGGTAAAAAATGTCTCCTTCCTGCAAAGAACTGACACCAAACGCCAGAACATGATCTTTGCAGGAAGGCTGAGGGATTACCCTAGCATTAAGGACTGAGATAACGACAGGGCTAGTGAAAGTGCCTTACTGACCCCAAAGAGAACTTCGTACAACCTGTTTGAGGATATTGGTACTAGGGACACTGGGAGGAGGATAGAGCGGAGAGCCAGAGACACAGACCTAGACGATGAGTGCTCTGTAGTGGATTTCCCTAGAAAGAGAGACAGGGAGAACAGCTGTTATATTTGCTGTAGAAACATCTACCATAGAGACCATTCTGTGAGCGTTCCTGGAGGGGTGAATCAGTCACTAGAATTTCGGGGGAAGATTCTGGAACCTTTTGGAGGAATGTGGCCCACATACACATTTTCCCCTTGACCTGACCTATTACAGTCTAACTATAGGCTCACAACACGCAAGTCAGACATATGAAGGATGGTTAATGCCTTAAAGCTATTCGAGAATTGTATGGGGGGCTTAAGTGCCTCTTAAGCCCCCCATACAATTACCATGCAACTTCTGTACAACCAACTTTTCTTCTACCAAAATCATGTAATAGGAGGACCTTTCTACACCTTCCAATCACTATGTATTCTATCAGTATACTACATAGTTGTTGGTAGGTCTCATGAAAGTTGTATGGAGGAATCTGAAGGTGTATGGGGGGCTTTAGGGATAGAGATGTGCACATTCATTTTACTTTTATTTTAGTTGTTTCTGGAAAATGCTTCATATCGATTTATTATTGTTTATTCTTAGTGATACTGTTACCGATTACACACCACGATGCAGGCATCTTCCTTACAGGATGTTTTCAGTTCTTTCATTTCAATTACAGTTGACCCTAAATATTTTGTGGGCAGAAAGCAAACTATAGACCAACTCATTTACTCAATGAGAACTCATAACTTTAAACAAAGACTTTGATCCACAAGGCCTTCTTACGGTTTACCAATGCTAAGAGAGCATTTGACATGGTTGACCCCTGGAACACCTACCTGTACTCAAAGCCTTCAGCCCATGTACTTTCTCCGATCCTTTCTTTATCTACAACGGCACCTATCACAGCTACCTTTTATCCCTCTTCATCTTCGCTTTCACATATTATACATATTAAGAGCTCAACCTGGCCTTCAATGACGACTCCATAGACAAAATGTTGGCTTATGCTGATGACCGTCTTTTCATCTTTCGGTTTTCAATGGTCTCTACCAAACCTCAGAAAGGAGTTCAAAACTTTTGGAGAAGTCCACATACTAAACCTCACCATCCACTTTATAATATGACGTGAAACTTTATATTTAAATTGGAAACTTTCACCACTTAATACCTGGTCCAAAGTTTTGCCTCTGAACTTCCACCCTTTTTATAGTCCTTTTTCAATCAAGTCATCATACTTTAAACATGCAATAGTTTACCCCAAAACTAAGAAGTCATCTTGTGACCCTTCTCTTCCCTCTAGCTTCTGACAAATCTCTCTTCTTCCATTTGCTTCTAAACTGCTTAAACTAATTGTTTACAAAAGACTCACAAACGGTCTGTGAATTCCCTCCTTGACCCCCACCAATCCGGCTTTCCATTTTCTCATTCCACTGAAACAGTAGCGTTGCTCAGCCCCAAGGCAACTTTCTCCTTCAAATTTCTCCTCTGCCTCTCACACTGTAGATCATCTTCTTCTTCTTCAGACCAGGCAATCTGTGTCTCCTGACTCCCCACTTTCAAGATTCTCCTCCTACCTGACTGACCACTCTTTCCAAAGTTCTTTTAATGGCTCTTCTCCCACCTGCCTCCCTGTTGGAATCTCACAAGGTTCGGTCTTTGGCCCCATCTTTTACTCCCTTTACACCTCCTCCCTTGGCAAACTCATCTCATCCTATGGACAATACAATTTATATGGTGATGACACCAAAATCTACGTATGCGCCCAGCCTTTATTCACTGTTTCCCTCTGGTTTACAATAGACCACAAAATCAAATCAAAAAGTTCTGTGCCTTGCTGTTAAATCGCTCTACACCCTCCTGTCCTACATTTTGAACTTGGCACATAAATATACCCTCTGCTCCTCCGCTGACCTACTAATGGCATCCCCACTCATAACATTATCGCATGTGCAGCTTCAAGACTTCTTTAGGGCTGTTCCCTTTCTCTGGAACTCTCTTCCTTGTCTTATTAAAGGTGCTCCTACTTTTATCTCACTTAAAAAGGGTCACCACCCTGCCAGTCCCATCCTCTGCCCCATATCCCGTACCTCCTACTGGTCCACCAAATTCATATCCCAGATTTTTATTCATGATTAAAATATTTATATGAGCAGGTAAACCCAGCAATACTTGACAGATCAAAAAAAAATGCTTCCAGACATTAAACTTTATTATACGACTGGAATAGATATTACGATTACAAGCTTTGGGTACAGATGAAAACACATTCTTGCACATCCTTACCCTACATTATGTGTAGCCCCCTCTCCCCACACCATAGCCTCTTATCCACTTTCTTTTTCACAAACCTCTCCCGTCACTTTCTCCTCTCACACAGATTCTCTTTTATCTGTTCTTCCCACCAGCAAGACACAACCGACTTTAACCTCGCTTCTTGCCTTGCCTCTTCTGGTTCTCTCTCAATATAATGAATAACAAATGAGTGGTGAACCCTGATATATTACACTTCATATTCCCTTTAGTACCGAATGTATACTGGAGTTATGACTTCGTCGGGCTGAACAAACTACATATTTTTTGGGCCTTGCCCAAGTCGGACTTCTTTTTAGACTTGGGTCACTAACATGCCAGCTAAACAGTGGTCCCTATCCACTGCTTTCATTCTACACCACTCCTCTCAAACAATATAAACATTTGGCTCTCATATATATCTGAGCAGCCCTGGCATGTGTCCCAGCCATGTGAAAATAATGTTCCCTCCTAGGATCTCCAAATCACGACCCTCTTCGACAAACCTTCAATGTGCTTCTCATGTGACTTCTCTGGGGTCCTAAAAGCCTTGCTTTACAAATGTATCTTTTCCAGCAATGTGAACAGGAATTGCTCCCTGTGCATGTTCTCTGCTGAACAGTATGGCTTACTTTATCCACAGTCAGAACATGATACTGAACTATCACTTGGGTGTGTTGTAAGGTGTTAAGGACGGCTTTCTCACCAACATCTCTCCCTCTGAACATAAAGTGCGATCCGTCATGTGATTTCTCCGATGTATCTTGTTCTTGATTTATCAATTAAACTAACTTCTTCCACACTCAATTACTTGTGCGAGGTGATAAAAATTAAATAAGGGGCGCTTTTGCAAATGAAACTTTTCCCACAGTCAAAACATGAAAAAGGGACGTTACCCTGTGTGTATCTTCAGGTGTTTGTTATAGTTTCCTTTCTCAGTGAAAGATTTCCCACACACCGAACATGTGAAAGGGCGCTCGCCCCTGTGAATTCTCTGGTGTATTAAAAGCCTTGATTTCTGAACGAAACCTTTTCCGCACTCTGAACAAGAAAATGGACGCTCACCGGTGTGCTTTCTCTGGTGGAGAACAAGCTCTCCTTTTTGTATAAAACATTTTCCACAGTCTGCACATGAAAAGGGACGTTCACCTGTGTGTACTTTTAGGTGTTTTGTCAAGTTTCCTTTGGCAGAAAAAGATTTCCCGCACTCTGAACACGAGAAAGGACGCTCCCCTGTGTGAATTCTCTGGTGTGTTAAAAGTTTGCCTTTTCGAGTGAAACATTTTCCACAGTCTGAACATGAGAAAGGGCGCTCTCCCTCGTCAATTCTCTGGTCAGTGGCAAGATTTCCTTCCCAACTAAAACCTTCACTGCACTCTGAACCTGATAAAGGACGGCCTCTTCTGTGAATTCTCTGGTGATTAATTAGATTTCTTTCCCAAGCAAAACTTTTCCCGCACTCTGAACATGAGAAAGGGCGTTCGCCTGTGTGAATTTTCTGGTGTAATAAAAGTCTTGATTTCTGAATAAAACCTTTCCCGCACTCAGAACAAGAAAACGGACGCTCACCGGTGTGAATTCTCTGGTGGACAATGAATTCGCTTTTTTGTGCAAAACATTTTCCACAGTCTAAACATGCAAAGGGAAGATCTCCTGTGTGCATTTTAAGGTGTTTGCTAAAGTTTCCTTTGTCAGAAAAAGTTTTGCCGCACTCTGAACATGTGAAAGGACGCTCCCCCGTGTGAATTCTTTGGTGAGTGATGAGGTTCCTTTCCCAAGTAAAACGTTTCCCGCACTCTGAACATGAGAAAGGGCGTTCGCCTGTGTGAATTCTCTGGTGAAAAATAAGACCACTTTTGTAAAGGAAACGTTTCCCACAGTCAAAACATGAAAAGGGACGCACACCTGAGTGTACTTTCTGGTGTTTGCTAAAATTTCCTCTGTCAGTAAAGGATTTCCCACACTGGAAGCATGTGAAAGGGCGTTCGCCTGTGTGAATTCGCTGGTGTATTAAAAGTTCACGTTTTCGAGTAAAACATTTTCCACAGACTGAACACGAGAAAGGGCGCTCCCCCTTGTGAATTTTCTGGTGAGTGGCAAGGTTTGCTTCCCACGTAAATCGTTTTCCACAATCTAAACATGCATAGGGACGTTCACCTGTGTGTATTTTTAGGTGTTTTGTTAAGTTCCCTTTGGCAGAAAAACCTTTACCACACTCTGAACATGAGAAAGGGCGCTCCCCCGTGTGAGTTCTCATGTGAGTGAGAAGATTTCCTTCCCTAGTAAAACTTTTCCCGCACTCCAGACATACAAAAGAACGCTTGTCCTTGCGTTTTTCTTGGACAAGAAGTTTCTCTTCTTTGAAACGTATGCCACGCTTTCCTTTAGGAATACTCTGACGTTTGTGGAGTGTTTCTTCAGTTAAGGAATATTTATATTCAGAGGAATCCATTGATCTATCCAAATTGTAAGGACCACGGTGTAATGTTGGAGTAGAAGAGTTTCCTTCAGAAGAATGTTCTCCAATGCCAGTGTCCTCTGTGTTATGGTCCAGAGATGATATTTCATGTCTATGTGAGAAAATCACATTGTGTCCATCTGTTGGAAAGATTAACAATTATTAATGCTGGATATGTCCCATAATAGAAATGAGAACAATCACAACATAGAAACAGAGGAGAGCAATGTACAGGGGAGTAGTAGGAGAGGAGAGGACAGTACAAGGGGAAGATACTCAGCTCAGCCAGACCCGAGAGAACGACAAAGTTCAAACTTCAGTCATGTGAGATTTGCCTCACCCATCATCATCAGATATTACTGACCTGTACCGATATCTGAAAATTCCTGATTATCTCCTCCCACCATCATTCTAAATCGCCCTGTAGAGTGATGATCACCTCTCACAGATGCCGCAGCATTTGGCTTTTTAATCTCAGCTTTCATATGAATTGCTTCTTCACACTAAACACACCAAATTATAGAAATATCATTATATTATAATATAACGTAATAAATATATTTTAGATAATGTATCCTCAAAATGTTTTAGTTCTTCACCCTACCTACCTGATCATGGTGAGGGGTGGAGAGATCTTCTTGGTCTTGATACTCCTCTTTATTGTACTGATCTTCTTCCCATTTAATCTCTTGTTTAACAACAACAACATTATAATCCCAGAGGATTCCATCCTGAACATAAATGAAGAGATTATAACAAAATGTGTGTGCATAATTCAATAGTATCAATAACTACTAATCACCTACCTGATCATTGTGAGGGGTGGTGTGATCTTCCTCTGTGGGATTCTGGTAATCCAGAGGACGGGGACATCTCTCTGGTAGGTTCCTGTTACTGGATTCATCTGTAGGAAACACACACACACTGACTGAATACATTGTGTCTATGTGTTCATCAGATGATGGGGGGTCTAGGGGGCCCTCCATTCTGCTCTCTCCTTTACAATAAAGTCCCCTCTTACCCATTGATGTAAGGGGTGGCTGATCCTCCATCATGACAATGTCCTTGTAGAGATCCTTGTGTCCTTCTAAATACTCCCATTCCTCCATGGAGAAATAGACAGAGACATCCTGACACCTTATAGGAACCTGACACACACAATGATACAGTTACCATCCAGACACATCCCACGTCTATTACTGGATAATGTCCCACAATTCCTTGCTCACCTCTCCTGTCAGCAGACCAATCATCTTGTGGATGACTTTCATAATCTTCAGCTTTTTGCTTCTCTCTTTTGTCAAGAATGGCAGGGGAGAAGGACCACAGGGACAACTGGCGGCCAGTTTCTCTTTTAAAATTTTGTAATCCTATAAAAGAAAAAACATACAAAGCAATCATCACTATATACAGAACCCTCCTCACTGCTCAGGTCAGGTCTGTGCATTATTAATAGGTCAGACTGATGTCAGGTGACCTCCCAGAATCCTCCTCACCTCTCCAGTCACCAGACAGATGATCTCCAGGGTGAGGTCTAATATTCTGTCGGTCATGGCACACTGGTGGTTATCCATTCCCACTTGTGATACAGGGTACAGGACGTTTCTCTCTGTAGAAGGATATAAATCATATGTAAGCTTTATACACCTGGTGGATGTATTAAAGGAAGTACTCTGTAGAGCACTGCGGTATATTTCAGAGCTACATTAATGTATAATAATAGTGTGTAAATGTGGGGAGTACATTAGAGTGTAACTTTTTAATTAAAAACAAGCAAGCAATGAAACATATACATAAAAACACACTTATACACTGCACCAAAAAAAGGTCACACACTCTAATAGTTTGTTGGACCGCCTAAGCTTTGATTACGGCACACATTTCCTGAGGCATTGTTATGTATAAGCTTCTGCAATGTCACAAGATTTTTTTCCATCCAGTGTTGCATTCATTTTTCAAGCACAACCAAAATATTTTCAATGGGGTTAAGGTCTGAACTCTGTGGTGGCCAATCCATGTGTGAAAATGATGTCATAAAAAAAAAATCTCTCTCCTACTCTGACTACTAAGCCTCTGAAAAGTAAACCCTGTCCTGTCCGGGCAGCACTGAATGTGCACATCTACCAGACCTGCCTGTCTAACCATCTCTATTAAAAAAAGACTATCGCTTGTCTCTGAAGCCTCTTCTGTCTTTAGGCCTAATAATGGTGTTAAAGTCACCTCCAAAGACAACCTGCTGGGGTGTAAAAAGAAAGGCTTTCATCGTGGTGAAAAGGCCCTGCCCCCCAGCAAGAAATCTAAGACCATGCTTCTCCCCATCCTCACCAGTCTATATGTCACCTGGTACAGCAAACCCACTATAAGGCTTGGCCGCAAAAGACCAGAAGAAGGGCCCGCACCGCCACTCCCTTTTGGTGAAATGCAAATCAGCCAGATTGCTGATCCTGGTATCCTGCAGAGTCCCGGGAGTAAATAAAAGCCATGTTTCAATCCTTAATGGATTTAATGCTGGCAACATTAATGGTCATCACTTTCAAAGGAACAACTACTGCCTTCATGATGACTGAAGTAGGGGCTTGTTGACCTTACCTCTACAATGGCTACCAGTGGACCCAGAGAAGGACTCCCTGAAGTCCCTCATACCTTTTCCTATGTGCCACTTCCTCACCTGACCTCTTGCTCCCCAGCACCTGGCTAGTGTTACCCACCCTCCTACCTGATCTACGGGGAAAGGGAACTGGCTTCCTAAACCCCCCAACATACTTGCATCTCAGGCACAATCCATACAGATCTAAAAGGGGAGCACATCGACAGACACAGAAGGAGAAACAGGTTCCTCGAAAATAAGAATAAGCTTTAATCCAGCTCAGTCTACCAAAAACCTGGTAGGTAATCTCTATGTGTCACCCGGAGCAAACCCTCAAAAGGATTCCCATCAGATTCAACCTACAGGGACTTTCCCAGGGTTCTTTCCTTTCTTGAACATCATGTGTATGGAAACAACCGTCTCGCCAGCACAATCAGTGCAGATAAGTCGAGAGAACCACTCCCTCTCAGCAAAGGTTGATGGGACTGGTCAGTAAAATCTAAGCAGCACTGCAGTATATGTCACATATAATTAATACAATATATGAATTAAGCAGTATCTGCTAGCAATTAAAGACAAGGCAGTGACTACGGAGGACGAGGACGGACATGACCGGGGTTACTGGGTGTAATATAAAATAATATCTTATTACCTCCTCTGCTGCCAGTCCCAGCAATGTCTCCTCTACACTTCCTCCACAATCACCTCACAGATGACACTTCCATGGCTGGGAAGGTTCTCATTCATCCAGATCATGGTATATGGAGGATGAGGACGGACATGACGGGGGTTACTGGGTGTAACATAAAATAATATCTTATTACCTCCGTCGCAGCCAGTTCCAACAAAGTCTCTTATTTCTCCTCAGATCGCCTCACACGCAGAACTTCCTGTTATGCACCTACACCACTTCCTGTCTTCACCGGCCTTCACGTCCTATGTACTCACTATGTTGAGTCGCCTCTTAGTGGTAAATAAGGGAACTGCAGATTTAATTGTAAACCATTGGAACTTCCAGATGCTGGGGCATATATAAATAGCAGGGAAGTTCACAATTTTCCCCGCTCCCTCCTGTATCAGACTGCTCTATGGAGATGCTGCCTGCAAGAGGAGGTTGTGTTTGTTGTTTACTATACACTTGTAATGTAAGGCAGAGTAAATTATCTACCTCACTATAGGCCCATGTTCTCAATCACAACAGGTATGTCAAACACATGAAGGATGGTTAATACCCAGAAGCTGTAAGAGTATATTTCACTGCTATGTAGTGCCGGGTCCTCCCTGATAGAATATATAGTGATTGGAAG
>CM070037.1:5496380-5513255 GCA_036250615.1 Ptychadena robeensis | reverse complement strand
TCATTTGTTAGGAACGTGACATTATACTGAGGAATGGCGATGGACCTCTCATATGGTGTAGAGTATGTCCTCCTGATTTGTTGGGAACATGACATTATATTGAGGAATGGAGATAGACCTCTCATATGGTGTACAGTATCTCCTCCTCATTTGTTGGGAACATGACTAAACTGTGACAGAACCAGCCGGGACTTCTGGCTGAATCTTTGGTTGCTGAGATACCCAGGACGCCGGCCCCGTGGCATTGCTGGTGCTAGGGGGGCGGGCTCGGACTGTCTGAAGGCTTGGATTTTCACCATTTGGCAGGGTGTTTTTTCCTCCTCCTCTTTTTTCTCTTTCTTTTTCACTTGCACTTTCTGGTGCACTTTATCCTAGAGCCATTTTTCACATACTTATTCACATATAGCTTTCTTTTCCTCTCTCCTTTCTCTCATTCCCTTCCTTTTCTCTTCCCCTCTCCCCTTCAATACTATAGATACACTTCATCAGATGGTGAAGATGTGGGGGTTTTATTTAACGGCAAGGTCAACATTTTCTTGTTTCATTATTATTAAATCCAATCTAGGAACGATTGCAATCTGATACGTTATTATATTTGTTGGGAACATGACATTATATTGGGGAATGGAGATGGACCTCTCATATGGTGTACAGTATCTCCTCCTCATTTGTTGGGAACAGGACATTATATTGGGGAATGGAGATGGACCTCTCATGTGGTGTACAGTATCTCCTCCTTATTTGTTGGGAGCATGACATTATATTGAGGAATGGAGATGGACCTCTCATGTGGTGTACAGTATCTCCTCATTTGTTGGGAACATGACATTATACTGAGGAATAGAGATGGACCTCTCATATGGTGTACAGTATCTCCTCCTCATTTGTTGGGAACATGAAACTATATTGGGGAATGGAGATGGACCTCTCATATGGTGTACAGTATCTCCTCCTCAGTGTACTGGACAGTAGTTAGCTGTGTGATTATAGCTGTCCCTGTGTGATTATTACGTACCTGTACTTATACGTACAGAAGATTCCTCTTTTTTTATTACCATTTTTTCCTCCTTTATTGTAGACTCAACTTTCATATCTATTTGCGGTTTCTGAGCATCCTTAAATAAACACAAATGTTAACAAATATTAATCACTGAAGTGAAGCTTATTTTTTATGCTTCTGGATACCAGTGTCATACTTGTGTAAGGTGAGGGATTGTGTGACCATCCTGCGTGGAATCCTGGGAATCCAGAGGACAGGGACATCTCCCTGGTGGGTTCCTGTTACTGGATCCATCTGTAGGAAACACACACACTGACTGAATACATTGTGTCTATGTGTTCAGATTCAGATTATGGAGGTCTAGGGGAACCCTCCATACTGCTCTCTGCTTTATAATAAAGTCTCCTCTTACCCGGTGATGTAAGGAGCAGCTGATCTTCTGTCTTGACTTCTTTGTGGAGATCCTGGTGTCCTTCAGAAAACTTCTCCATCACACCAACTTCATCATTCTCTTCCTTTATCTCATTCTTCACAGCAGTCAGACCACTCAGGAATCGATTCTAAATATAGATAAATAAAATGTAATGATTAGTTACATGACATTCTACATCCAATATAATCATCCTTCTCATCTGGTCCCATCATTCTCAGCACCTCTTACCTCTTCCATTATTGGTACTGTTATCTTTCTGATGACTTGTAATATCTCCCTGGTGTTTGTTTCAGGTATCAGATAGTGTGGTGAAGGGTCTGTTAGGGGTGATGACAGATAATAAAGTGTCTGTAAACATCTGTACAAGCCATATAGCTCTGTTCTGTATACACGGTGTTATATATTACATAGTCCTCACCGCTGTGCTGTATACACTGTGTTATATATTACATAGTCCTGACTGCTGTGCTGTATACACTGTGTTATATATTACATAGTCCTGACTGCTGTACTGTATACACTGTTATATATTACATAGTCCTGACTGATGTACTGTATACACTGTTATATATTACATAGTCCTGACTGATGTGCTGTATACACTGTCATATATTACATAGTCCTGACTGATGTGCAGTATACACTGTGTTATATATTACATGGTCCTGACTGATGTACTGTATACACTGTGTTATATATTACATAGTCCTGACTGCTGTGCTGTATACACTGTGTTATATATAAGTTTATTATTATCTGTGACACAGTCCTATGTGAGAGACAGAACTAGAGAGAGACTCACCAACAACTTCACCTCTGTCTGCAGACGGCCATTGCCTAGGAGATATACCGCCCACTTCTACCATGTGACTTCAAAGCAGTGCCAGTATCCAACATGGCCACTAGGGGCCCAGCTAGACAATACACATGCTCCATGATGTCATGTGATCCAGTATGGCAGCAGCCATTTTCTTGTAGCCAGATTGTGAGCGACAAGATTAAAGACAGTCAATGAGATGTAAAGTTTAACATTAGCATTCAAATAGCATGGAAACTACAATGCAACTCCATAGATCTTTAATTAGACCTCCTTTACAGGAAGAAAGTCCTGATTCCCCTATATAGATCTTCAGTTAGATCTAATTTAGAGGAAGGAGGTCCCGATTCTTCTATATACCATATTTTTCGGATCATAGGACACACTTTTTCACCCCCCATCGGGGGGGGGGGGGTGTTAATTGTCTGCGTCTTATGGTCCGAATGCGCAACCCCTTGGCTTCCCGCCAGCTCTCCCGACAAGGAGATTAGCTGGGGAGCTGCCAGATGAGAGATACGGACGGTTTCCGGATCTCCCATCTGAACTCTATTATTGCTTATGCCAGCAGAGCTCAGAGCCCTACTGGTATAAGCAATGAAGAGAGAGAGATATATTAACTGCCATCTATCTCTCTCTCCCTGTCCGTGGGAACTGCAATCACTCTGCAGCTTCCATGGGTACAGGCACAGCCAGAAAAGGAGAGGAGAGACTCTGCAGCCTCCTACCCCCCGTCCTCCCGATCAGTGAGGAGGTGACGTGATGTGCTTTGAGTGTACTGCTGCTAGCAACATCTACTGGTTGAATTTGATATTGCATTAATTAAATTCATTGCATTAACCCAAATGATGTAAACTCATATATTAATTATTTTTCTGGATTTCCTGTTCTAAAAGAGTGCCTCTTATGGTCGGGTGCGTCTTATAGTCCAAAAGATACAGAAGATCTTTGGTTAGACCTCATTTAGAGGAAAGAGGTCCTGATTCCTCCACATTAATCCTTACTAAGATTCCTCTGATTCCTCTATAAAGATCTTTAGTTAGACCTCGTTTAGAGGAAGGCCATCCTTATTCCTCTATAAAGACCTTTAGTTAGATCTCATGCAGACCTCATTTAAAATACCAATTTGTCCAATCTTTAAGATCTCACTTTAAAGCTGGTCACACACAGGTAGATTCCTGTGCAATCAACCGACGATCAATTACAGCGTGGTGACATCAAAATCGGACAGTAATCAATTTGCACATCAATTACTGTACGATGGGGACCTGGTTTCCCTATGTCTCTCTACAGCCTCAGAAGCAGACAGCTTCTTTAGCTGGGGAGAGCACTCCGTCTGCAGCCAGCCTCCCCCCTCCTTCTCCTCCTCTGCCAGAGCTGTGTCCGTGCTGGCCACGCCCCCTTCACTCACACAGAGAGGCTGTGCTAGCTGTGCGGCTCAGCTGCTCTGCGTGTGCGGCGAGCTGTTAGCCTGTTCATTACATTGGGCAAATGAGAAAACATCAAGACAGAAAGCAATATGTACAATTTTTCAGAAAGAAGAAGGGTGCATGTAACTGAACCCTTTAGATAGATAAAGGTTTGAAAGACCAGTGTTGTAATACAAAGCCAAGATAAATATAAAGAGTTATGGCCTCGGCCTAGCTGGAGAGAATTCAAATATAACCTTTAAGTAGTAGTACTTAAGTAAGTACTACTACTAAGTAATTAAGTAGTTGATATTTGGAAGAGACTTCTAGTAGAGTCAGGTGAGTTTATTAGCAATTTAAGCATTCTTTGGACAAAGAGATCTCTACAAAAAAACAAGTTCAGACTCCATAAGCCACTTGGTCATTTACTAATGGCAATTCTATGTTTCTAATTCTCACTATTACATTGTTCATCTGGGCTCTGACAGCAGTGACCCTGGGTCTTTTGATGGTGAACTAAACTGTGTTTCCGCTTGAAACTCTTCCCGCACTCTGAACACACGAAGGGCCGCTCATCTGTGTGAGTTCTCATGTGTTGAGCAAGCTGCCTGTGCTTTGTGAAACCTTTCCCACACTCTTCACACATATATGGATTTACATTGCTGTGGCGTTTCATATGGTCATCGAAGCTTCGCTTTAAAGAAAAAGATTTGTCACATTCAGAACAAGAATAGGGTTTCTCTCCTGTGTGAGTTCTCTGGTGCTCAAGAAGGTCTTCCGTTTCAGTTTCTAAATATTGAACCTCATCTACACAATTTGTCTGGTGTCTGAGAAGCTCTTCCTGCGTTACAAAACCTTTCCTGCACTTTGTACAAGAAAATGGCCTATCCACAATGTGGAGCTTCATGTGATTCTTAAGGCTTAAATTTCGAGTGAAACCCTTTCCACACTCAGAACAGGAGAACGGCTTTTCACTGGTGTGAACTATCATATGGTTCTCAAGGGTTGCTTTAAGGGTAAAAGATTGAGCACACTTAGAACAAGGAAAGGGCTTTTCTCCAGTGTGAATTCTCTGGTGATTCACAAGGTCCTTGTTCCATAAGAAAGACTTGTCACAGTCTGGACATTGAAACAACGTATTTCCAGTGTGAGATCTCATATGAACACGGAGGTTATATTTAGTTGTAAAACATTTCCCGCACTTTGAGCATGACAGTGGATTATCTTTTAAGTGAAGTTTCTTGTGTCGCCTAAGGCTGATGCTGTACTTAAAGTGTTTTTCACAGTGTGGACAGGAATAGTTCAGGCCAATCGCATGCGATTGTTGGTGTGATGTTAGTTGACTTTTGGTTCTAAATTCCTTCCCACAATGGGAACACTTAAAAGGTGTTTCGTCTGTGTGAAGATGCTGATGTTGGATCAGGAACTTTTTCCCTCTAAAACCTTTCCCGCATACTGTGCAGGAGAAGGGTCTCTCACCGGTGTGCAGTCGCCCATGTATGATAAGGGCACTCTTATCGACACAACTTTTCCCGCACACTGTACAGGAGAAAGGTCCCTCACCATTGTGCAGTCGCTGGTGCCGTACAAGTCGCTTTTTCTCTCTAAAACTCTTCTCACAGACCGTACAGGAAAATGGTTTTTCACCGGTGTGGAGACCTTCGTGTTCCACTAGGCGCCTTTTCTCTGTAAAACCCTTCCCACAGACCGTACATGAAAACGGCCTTTCACCAGTATGAAGTTTCACATGTGTGAGAAGATCACGTTTCCACGCATAGGATTTCCCACAGTCCGAACACACATAGGGCCGCGCCTTGGTGTGCACAATGAGATGTCTCACAAGTCCACCCTTATCCTTAAAACATTTATCACACTGGGGGCATGGAAATATCCTTTCACCTCCACGTATAATAGGACATATTTTTATGGAAGAGGATAGATTGTCGTTACTGGTATCCATTGTTCCATTTTCATGGCCACTACTTATATGGTCTGGATTTATTCCTTGAGAACACTGTGCAGGGTCATTAGTTTCTTCATTAAGGCGATTATCTTGGTCATTCAGTAGACTGTGGACATCTGTGGGAGAGAAAACTGAATTTTATTTTATAACTAATCAATTTTTCTCCGCCCTCAACCCCCCTTCTTTTTCCCCAATAGTCCTCATAGAAACAAATGAAGGGAGGGGCATCTATACTGCCATGGGACATGTCAGGAAAGAAAAATGGCAGTAAGTATGAATATTATTTTTAGATTCCTGACATTCAATGGCAACATACTAACGGGAATCAACTAGGACACATACAGGGAAGGAATGCTAAATATAATATATTAAGCGTATAAAGAACCAAATGACAGAAGTCAATAGTCGTGAGGCGGATCCACACAGTAATATGTCATGATGGAAAACCATGTGGCACTTCTGTACTCAGGGATCACTTCTCAGGTTGCTGCCCATTGAGTTTAATTTAAATGAGTTTAATTCCTAATTAAGGCTTAGTTTCCACTTGTGTAAAAGCCGGCGGCGCGGTTGCCGCCGCTAAGAACCGCATCTCATGCGGTGTTTAGCGGCGGCCATTCACCCCTATGGCCGCAGTCAGTGCTGGGCGGCCGCGGAATCGCGCGGACTGCCGCCTAAAAACTCGGTCGACCGAGTTTTTAGGCGGCCGTCCGCGCTATTCCGCGGACAGGGGACTAGCCCATTGAAAAGAATGGGCACGGATGTAGCCGCGCCGTGCACAACCGCGGGCTTCCGCTTCAAGTGGAAACTTGAACCCTTCATAAAGAATTAGTGGATGGGTCAGTGAATTCTGTTATATCAACAAAAGCCAGAACAAGAAGTAAGTCCCTACTTAATTAAAGGGGCTAACAGATGTTTCAGGTGTAGAAGTTGTTGATCAAGGGGTTAGTTAAAGTGGAGATGTCTAAAAAGTATAGAGCCATAACTCAAGTTCAAGTCCAAACCATTTTTGTAGAAAAGCCGTCTGACACATCGGGGTGTAGAGGCAGAAAAAAGGTCAGAGTAGCGAGTTCTTACATTTTTTGCCATATTCTCTTAGAAGTAATGTTGGTACTCGATTTTCTCAAAACACATTAAGGTGTTGACAACTCTTTCAAATCAACCCATTTCAGTCAAACTTTCCATTTCAGAAGCCATGTCTGTAGAGGTAGACTGGTCCTTGTCACAAAGGATTTTGAGACAGATGAATACTTATAGTGAAAACCATGCCCTCTAGAGCCAATTCAAAATCAAAGCCCCTATAGTCACATCTTCCTGTATAGCTCTGAGTAGAAAGGGAAGTTATCAAAATGGGGAGGTAAACATAGGCCATCCAAAGGTTCCGCAAAATTGTCAGTGCATCGGCTCCCATAGCTTGGCGAGTTGTGAACCATCAACAGAACTCTTTGCTGTTGGAAGACAAGTCCACTTCTGGAAGTCTTTTTATGAACTCTGACATCCCAGTATATAAGAGGCGGTCAAAACCTATACCCAACATTTGATAGTCACTTCCCTTAGTAGGGATTGACTCATGGTGCCCTCTTGGTGTTTAATGTACAGAACTTTAAAGAATGACATGCCTGAACACTAAAAGAGCTTGATCAGGATATAGAATAGCACTTAACTGATGGAACATGTGCCCTAGCTGACAGCCAAGGTGATAACCACCTATGCAACCCATGATCAAGGGAGAGATGTAGATTGTCAACTGTGACACAATGGCACAAATTATCTTCTGGCTGCCGCTGTGCCAGAAACAATGCTTGAAATGAGCCCATGGAACCATCAGACAGGAGGAAACCATAATGCTGATAATTGCCAAGCAGTGGGAGACCAACAGACATCTGTTTACTGGGGCCTCCTGAATCCATGATTGAACAATGAAAATCTTCTTCATGGCATGGGATACCATGTTTGACCGGGTATTAATATATCTTAATATATTGAGAGCGTGTCCGGTGGCTCTTTTCTTGATTGATCATCAAACTTAATTTGGTATGGGTGTGGAGAACCATGGACTTGTGTTAATCTGCTGTATGGTAGCCTTGGCTTATCAAGAGAATGTTGTCAAGGTTATGAAGATTACATATACCTCGCTCTCAAATCTGTGCACCGATGGATGGGAATGTGGAGGTAGGCATTTAGAGATCTAAAGCTTGCCACACGCAGAAAGGAAAGGGCCTGTGACTTATCCAGTCTTGTGGAGGTATTAGAATGGGGTAAAAGAAAACAGGACAATGCCTACAGTAAGAGGTCAGAATTTACTTGTCCTTATGGGGGTATTTAGGAGTGGAGCTTAACCAGTTAGTATGCTGCCATAGAGTGTCAGGATATATTTTATTCGTGTGGAAATGATCATCTTTGGTTAAACAACATTTTGAAAATACAAAAATGAATTACAAAAAAAGTCAGTTTATAACATTGAATGTAAACGATTGGTTATGATGTGCAAATATTGACAACATCATGGTGAACATGGTTATATTGAGAAATGGAGATGGACCTCTCATATGGTGTACAGTATCTCCTCCTCATTTGTTGGGAGCATGACGATATATTGAGAAATGGAGAGGGACCTCTCATATGGTGTACAGTATCTCCCCATTTGTTGGGAACATGACATTATACTGAGGAATGGAGATGGACCTCTCATATGGTGTACAGTATCCCCTCCTCATTTGTTGGGAACATGACATTATACTGAGGAATGGGGATGGACCTCTCATATGGTGTACAGTATCTCCTCCTCATTTGTTGGGAACATGACATTATATTGGGGAATGGAGATGGACCTCTCATATGGTGTACAGTATCTCCTCCTCATTTGTTGGGAACATGACATTATATTGAGGAATGTAGATGGACATTTTATATAGCGTGTATTATCACCAGATAATTTGATGGTCACATCACGCAGTGCACTGGGTGATTAGCAATATCATCTCTCCTTCATAAATATGCCCCTATGTGATTATTACATACCTGTACTTATATGTTCAGAAGATTCTTCTTTTTTTATTACCACTATTTCCTCCTCTATTGACGGCCAATCACAATTTTCTTTTTTAACTTTCATATCTATTTGTGGGTTTTGAGCTTTCTAAAATGGTAAAAAAAATTAAAAAATATTAATCACTGAAGTGAAGATATTTTTTTATTCTTCTGGATACCAATGACCTACTTGTGTAAAGTGAGGGGTGGTGTGACCCTCCTGTGTGGGATCCTTGGAATCCAGGGGACATCTCTGTGGTGGGTTCCTGTTACTGGATCCATCTGTAGGAAACACACACACTGACTGAATACATTGTGTCTATGTGTTTATCAGATGATGGGGGGTGTAGGGGGACCCTCCATACTGCTCTCTCCTATAGAGATTCTTCTTACCTGGGAAAGATAGGGGCGGCTGATTCTCAGTTATAACAGGAAAAGTTTCCTCTTTGATTGGCACCATCATTTTTCGTCCTTCCATTAACGGATCACTCATTATACTTTCTTCGTCTATAACTTCAACTTTTATATTATTCAGGTTTCCACGCTAAACCAATCATATGTCAAAAGTGATATCAAGCACAAAAAAATGAAATCTTAAAGATCTTAGGTTTATTTGGCATTCCACCTACCTGATCATGGTGAGGCATGGTGTGACCCTCCTGTGTGGAATTCTGGGAATCCAGAGGACGGGGACATCTCTCTGGTGGGTTCCTGTTACTGGATCCATCTGTAGGAAACACACACACTGACTAAATACATTGTGTCTATGTGTTTATCAGATGATGGGGGTCTAGGGGGACCCTCCATACTGCTCTCTCCTTTACAATAAAGTCTCCTCTTACCCGGTGATGTGTGGGGCGGCTGATCCTCTGTCTTGACTCCTATATGGAGATCCTGGTGTCCTTCAGAAAACGTATCCATCACACCAACATCATCAATCTCTTCCTTTATCTCATTCTTCACAGCAGTCAGACTGCTCTGGGATCTATTCTGCATATAGAAAAAAAAATGTAATGATTAGTTACATGACTTTCTACATCCAATAGAATCATTCTTCTCATCTGGTCCCATCATTCTCAGCACCTCTTACCTCTTCCATTATTGGTACGGTTATCTTTCTGATGACTTGTAATATCTCCCTGGTGTTTGTTTCCGGTATCAGAGAGTGTGGTGAAGGGTCTGTTAGGGGTGATGACAGATAATATATTATTACATAGTCCTGACTACTGTACTGTATACACTGTGTTATATATTACATAGTCCTGACCGATGTGCTGTATACACTGTGTTATATATTACATAGTCCTGACTGATGTGCTGTATACACTGTGTTATATATTACATAAGCCTGACTGATGTGCTGTATACACCGTGTTATATATTACATAAGCCTGACTTATCTGTTACACAGTCCTATGTGAGAGAGGGAACAAGAGAGAGACTCACCAACAACTTCCCCTCTGTCTGCAGACGGCCATTGCCTGGCAGATATTCCGCCCACTTCTACCATGTGACTTCTAAGCAGTGCCAGTATCCAACATGGCCACCAGGGGCCCAGCTAGACAACACACATGCTCCATGATGTCATGTGATCCAGTATGGCAGCAGCCATTTTCTTGTAGCTAGGTTGTGATCAATTAGATTATCATTGAGATGTAAAGTTTAACATTAGCATTTAAATAGCATGGAAACTGCAATGCAACTCCATAGATCTTTAGTTAGATTTCATTAAGAGGAAGGAGGTCCTAATGTTCCATGATGCCCTGTGATCCAATTTGGCAGCAGCCATTTTCTTGTAGCCAAATTGTGATTGACAATCCTGACGATGGCCCGATTGATGATCAATGAGATGCAAAGGGTAATATTAGCATTAAAATAGCCTGGAAACTGCAATGCAGCTCCATAGATCTTTAGAGGATCACCTTTCCATATCACCTTTAGAGGAAGGTGGTCCTGATTCCTCTATATATTATGTTTCCCCGAAAATAAGCGTTTTTTTTATAGATTTATTCTCCTAAAGATGCCCTACGTCATATTTTCGGAGGATGTCTTATTTTTCCATGAAGAAGAATATGGCACTGGGGTATCGGGTGGGGGAGGGGGGGCTCTTAAAATGACATGGGGGACTCAGGGAAGGGGGTACCATTTAAGTAACCCCTTCTGATCCTCCTGTGTAATTTTGATTGACTCCTCTATTCCCTCCTGTCCAGAGTTATAGTACCGTATCTTCAGGGGTGCCTTATTTTCGGCGGGATGCCTTATATTTCAGTGTGAGGCAAAAAATGTAAAGGTGCCTTATTTTCAGATGTCTTATTTTCGGGGGAAACAGGATAGATCTTTAGTTATACCTCCTTTAGAGGAAGGAGTTCCTGATTCCTCTATATACAGGGGTGCACATAACTTTTTTAGTGAGCTTCTGAGATGAGTACCAGGAGATGGTGTTTGGTACTCACCCCATATGTAGGGTGGTCTTCCTCACTGTCCTCTGCTTCAGCTTCCTGCATGGTAGGCTCTGCTGCAGATGGAATGGACCTCTCTGTTCCTGATTGATCCTTCGATTAGCTGTCTCCATGCACAGATTAACAGCTGGCTTTAGGTCAAATGTAACTCTTAAAGTACAACACCGTTTAAACCCCCAGATCTTATACCTTAGTAGTACAACTCTGAAATGTTCTGGCTTAGTCCCTAACCCCTGAGACTACCTGCAGTCCAAATATCATCCTTTCATAGTCATATTGCAGCTGTCACATAGTGCTTTTCTCTTGTCAGATTTTACCCTTACATATGCCTACTCTGACTTTTGTCTCCAAGATCTCTAACACCCTTAGAAGTCCAATCTTTTTTTTTTTTTTGGATTAGTAATTTACATTCCCAATTTCACCCCCCTAACTGCAACCTTTCATGGTTATTCATATTTCCCTGCGGTTTTCCAAGTGACATAAATTGTATATATGTAACAGCCAGACACGGAGTGCCTCCAAGTTGTTAGTACGCATATGAGCTTTGTAACAATAATGCAGATACGCATCGCTAGTTTTTGGCCCCTTTTGAGTGCCACTTATGTGCACCCCTGTCTATATAGATCTTTAGTTAGGTCACATTTAGAGGAAGTAGGTGATACGGCATGCTTCCACTTGAGCAATCTGCCACGATTCCAATCGGTGCTAGCGATCTCCCGTGATTTGAATGAGTGGGTGGGTGGGACAGGACATCTTGCTCCACCTTGCCTGATCACACCCATTTTTTTAACTGTGTCCAATTCATGTCTTTGGCCATGATCTTTAATAAGATCACCTTCAGAGGAAGAAGGCCCTGATCACTCTATATAGATCTTTAATAAGATCTCATTTAGAGAAAGGAGGTCCTGATTCATCTTTATAGATCTTTCGTTAGACATCATTTAACCTCACTAGTGTTTTGGGCGAAGCCAGTTCGTTTGCTCTGGACATGCAGTAAGTTCACCCAACAAACTGGGTTCGTCCAACACTGAGAGGTGCCCCGAAGTGAACCCTTACCTGATCCACCGTCTGTGGCGGCTCCGATTGCATCCGCAGGCTTCGGGGAAGTAGGTGGGTTCCCTCCCCTCAGGGTCATGTACGCAATGACGTCACTCTGGAAGTCGCCAGGAGTTTAAATGCAAACTGCAATGAATACAGTTTTCTACATAGACAACTGTATCAATTGCGGTTTGATACCCAAATCACGTCATTAGGGAGGTGAGAGGAGGAGGGATAGGCACAGCTTAGAAAGCTGTATTCAATACGATTAAAAGTAAAATACTCACTAAATAAATTTGCAGTTTCCCCGATGTCTCCTTTTGAAATTGGTTCGCTCTCTTCCGGTGTGATGGACCTGGGGACATCACACCGGGGGCACCAAATTTAAAAGGAAATTGAACTGGATATAGTGATAACAGCATCCAATACAATTCAAAGTACACAAAATACATTTCAAATTTAATTTAAATTTTGTTATAAGCAAAAAACAAATATGAATACATACTGTTTTAAAATCTATCATACAAAATACATATTTTATGATACTGTAAAGCCCTTTCAGTAAAGGGGTTAAAGAGTTAAAGTTTTTGGAGGGAAAGCAGGCTTGTGACCAGCAGGTGTTTGCGTAAAGTTTCTGCCTGGTGACATGTGTGGCTTCCTGTTGTTCTCCTGATGTATCAATTCAGTGAATTCTGCCCAGATACAGAGTCCAGGTGCCAGTCTGGACCCTTCTGGGAGGATCAGGGAGGAGTTGAGCAGAATGTAATAAAAGGTCAGGGAGATAGGTTATGTTTCCATTACGTCAGGACCCCTCCGCTAAGCATATATGCTTAGCGGGGGTCCCCTACGTAGCAGATAGACTTGCTCGGCGGAGACTCTGTCTTCACTGTGCCGAGCCACTCCGCTGATGTAAGGCTGAACATAGTGGAGTACGTTCAGCCTCTGCATCGGCGGATGTGTAAACAGACCATGCGCCGAGCAGGCAATGTCTGTGAGATACGTCGGGACCCCTGCTTAGTGTATACGCTCAGCGGAGGTGTCCCGACGTATAATGGAAACAAGCCCATAGAGTCTGGGTGTTTTCTCCAGTATCCCCACTTCTGGGGCGGGAGGCTGTGTTTCCAGACTATGTGGTGCCTGTCAGCTCATGAAGGTACAGAGTCTGCTGTTCAGTGGCAGAAATCCTGTGATCTGGAGATTATCAAGGAAGGAATTTCTGCTTCAAGTTAGTGTTGCCTGTGAGGAAACGGTATAGGGGGATCTTGCTCGGTTACTACAGAAGAGGCCACTACTCCTAAAAGAGCTACTTCCAGGCCCATCCGGTGTAAGAAGCAACTGGGACGTTTGCTTTGAAGAAGGGAAAAATAGCCAAGAGAGGTGGCAAAGTTTTAATAAAAGTTTATTCAGCATACAAAAATTCTCTCTCGCAACACACACAGCGGCAGACTAGGGTATTATCGCTACAATACCTTTCTTCATAATTGTATCTCTGTGTTTTCTCGTTTATTGAATTATGAAAGGTAATTTTTTTATTTGTATAATTTTGTGTTACAAACATTAAATATTCAGGATGTCTATTAGACCCTTGTACAGACATATTTTGTTAGTTACAGGCCCACAACATAAATAAAATCTAAATAAATAAAAGAAAGCTGGACCTCAGCAGTGTGCTAGGGAGGTTAAAATACCAATTTGTCCAATTTTGACCTAACTTATAACAAGATTTTTATTAGATTTAAGGCCCCCACACACATATCCTGAGTGGGGTCCGACAGATGAGGGCTAACAGCATTGGTGGGCACCCTTTGTGTGCCGGCCCTTAGTTTCAATGGGGACGCTGGACCCCAATGAAACTAACGGCATCGGCCAGAGATTTACAGACATGTCCATTCTCTTGTCGACCGAGTTTTGGAGAAACATGGATCTGTCGCCCCATGTGGGCACCTCTGCCAGTTGCAAAATCGCCTGCTGTTCGTTGCGTGTGGGGAGGGGGCTTAAGAGAGCTTAGATACTGGCCACCGCTATGGGAAATGATAGGAAACAAAAATATATCAGCACAGACAATAAGAAAGTAATACGTACAATCTCTCAGAAAGAAAAGAAGGGTGTATGCGACTGAACACTTTAGACAGCTAAAGAGGTTTGAAAGACCAGTGTTGTAATACGAAGCCAAGATGTATAATAAAGGGCTATGGCCTCGGCCTAGCAGCAGGAAATTCAAGTATAACCTTTAGTTGGGTAGTTGATAGAGCATGTTTCCACTTGGGCAATCTGTGCTGAGATTGCCAGCGATCTCCGGTGATTAGAATCATGGCACGGTAAGTGGGGGGAGGGTGGTTGACAGGACTTCTTACCCCACCCTGCCTGACCACACCCGTAGAGAATGAATGGGCATGGTTAGAATAAATATTGAGATGCTCATTTCAACCCCATCATTCATGTCGATGGCCACGATCAGGGAGCGATTGCCCGCGACCATCCACATGCCCCAAAAATGACCAAATTGAAATACATGGGCGCGATTGTCATGCTGCTATTAAGACTGCTGGTGATTGTGGGAGATCGCCTAAGTGGAAACAAAGCCATATTTGGAACAAATTATTCGCAATTTAAACATTCTTTAGACATTCTTCACACTCCATAAAACACTTGGTCATTTACTAATGGCAATTCTATGTTTCTAATTCTCACTATTACATTGTTCATCTGGGCTCTGACAGCAGTGACCCTGAGTCTTTTGATGGTGAACTAAACTGTGTTTCCGCTTGAAACTCTTCCCGCACTCTGAACACACAAAAGGCCGCTCATCTGTGTGAGTTCTCATGTGTTGAGCAAGCTGCCTGTGCTTTGTGAAACCTTTCCCGCACTCTTCACACATATATGGATTTATATTGCTGTGGCGTTTCATATGGTCTTCGAAGCTTCGCTTTAAAGAAAAAGTTTTGTCACATTCAGAACAAGAATATGGTTTCTCTCCTGTGTGAGCTCTCTGGTGCTTAAGAAGGTCTTCTTTCCATTTGTAGGATTTCTCACATTCCAAACACGCATACCTCTTATCTCCAGTTTCACTTTCTAAATATCGAACCTCACCTACACAATTTCTCTGGTGTCTGAGAAGCTGTTCCTGTGTTATGAAACTTTTCCTGCACTTTGTACAAGAAAATGGCCTCTCCACAGTGTGGAGCTTCATGTGTTTCTTGAGGCTTACATTTTGAGTGAAACACTGCCCACACTCAGAACAGGAGAATGGCTTCTTTTCAGTGTGGCACCTCATATGATGAGTGAGGCTGCCTCTCTGTGTAAAAACCTTCCCACATTCAGAACAAAAGAATGGCTTCTCACCAGTGTGAACTCTCATATGGTTCTCAAGGGTTGCTTTAAGGGAGAAAGATTTATCACACTCAGAACAAGAAAAAGGTTTCTCTCCTGTATGAACTCTCTGGTGATTAACAAGGTCCTTGTTCCATAAGAAGGACTTCTCACAGTCTGGGCATTGAAAGAATGTATTTCCAGTGTGAGATTTCATATGTACTTGGAGCTTATATTTTGTTGTAAAACATTTCCCGCACTCTGAGCATGACAGCGGATTATCTTGTGAGTGAAGTTTCATGTGTCGTCTAAGGCTTATGTTATATTTAAAGTGTTTTTCACAGTGTGGACAGGAATAGTTCAGGCCAATCGCATGCGATTGTTGGTGTGATGTAAGTTGACATTTGGTTCTAAATTCCTTCACACAATCGGAACACTTAAAAGGAGTTACGTCGGAGTGAAGTTGCTGATGTTTGAGTAGGAACTTTTTCCCTCTAAAACCTTTCCCACACACTGTGCAGGAGAAGGGTCTCTCACCGGTGTGCAGTCGCACATGTATGATAAGGGTCCTCTTGTCTTCACAACTTTTCCCACACACAGTACAGGAAAAAGGTCTCTCACCAGTGTGCAGTCGCTGGTGCTGTACAAGTCGCTTTTTCTCTCTAAAATTCTTCTCACAAACCGTACAGGAATATGGTCTTCTACCGGTGTGGAGACCTTCGTGTTCCACTAGGCGCCTTTTCTCTGTAAAACCCTTCCCACAGACCGTACATGAAAACGGCCTTTCACCAGTATGAAGTCTCACATGTGCGAGAAGATCGCGTTTCCACGAATAGGATTTCCCACAGTCCGAACATACATAGGGCTTGGCTTTGGTGTGCACAATGAGATGTCTCACAAGTCCACCTTTAATCTTAAAAAATTTATCACACTGGGGACATGGAAATATCCTTTCACCTCCACGTATAACAGGTCGTATTGTTATGGAAGAGGATAGATTGCCATTACTAGTGTCCATGGTTCCATTTTCATGGCAAGGTCTACTATTTATATGTTCTGGATTTATTCCTTGAGAACACTGTACACGGTCCTCATTGTCTCCATTACACCCTGGAGTAAGGTGATGCTCTGGGCCATTCAGGAGACTGTGGCAATCTGTGGGAGAAAAAACAGAAATTGCTTTCCTGCTTTATTTATTTACCGTAAAAGGATGAAAGAACCAAAGTCAACAGTCGTGAGGCCGGATCCACACAGTAATCAGTCATTATCTCAAAAGGCGTATGTCCTGGGGAATAAACCCCGACTTCCCAGCAGTTGCTTTAGATATAGTAGCCTTTAGTCCCAAAAAGGACTAATCGGGGAAGGTAAGAGGTCAGAATTAATTTGTTACTCCTCCTTATGAGGATTATTGGGGGCGGAGCAG
>CM070037.1:5422335-5435084 GCA_036250615.1 Ptychadena robeensis | reverse complement strand
GGATGTATCTGGTCTATAGACCGGGGGCTCTGGATGGAGGTCAGATAAATGGCTTTATATAGAGAGCCATTTATCTATTTTATCTTCATAGAAGGACTGCCAATATCAACATACAACACCCTACACACAGTATAGCCCAACATATGTGTAACTGTGGAGAACGATGACGGACATGACGGGGTTACTGGGTGTAATATAAATAATAATTTATTACCTCCTCTGCTCCCAGTCCAAGTAACGTCTTCTCACCTCACGGAGAATTTCCTGCCAGTGTTAGGTACAACTTCCTGTCTGGGATTGTCATCACTTCCTGTCTGGGTTTGCCATCACTTCCTGTCTGCTGCCTTGTTTGTGCATTCCACAGAGATCGCCATGGTGATGCACAAACCCTCATACTCTCAAAGCTGTTTTGTAATTAATAAAGCAGGAAAATATTCTTGTTCGATAATACAAAGGAGACATAGTGATTTATTGATTATAAATAGTTACTAAAGCAATTTTTTCACTATAGTTTATATAGATTGCTTAAAAAAATAAAGGGAACAAAAAAATAAGACATTCTAGATCTGAATGAAATATTCTTATGAAATACTTTGTTCTTTACCATCTTCTGGACAATCTGTGGTGCAATGTGGCATTGTTGGATGGAGTGAGACAGTCCTGCAGGAACTGCTGAAACACAGGAGGTCTAGCATCATCTTGCATTAGGAGGAACCCAGGGCCAACTGCACCAGCATATGGTCTCACAAGGGGTCTGAAGGTCTCATCTCGGTACCTCTGGCGAACACATAGAGGGCTGTGCGGCCCCCCAAGGAAATGCCACCCCACACCATAACTGACCCACTGCCAAACTGGTCATGCTGGTCAGTTTGCAGGGCTCTGCAGGCATATTCATTTGCTTCCTGTCCTACTTACAATGGTCTTACCAGAGAGGAAGTAAGGGGAAATCTGTCACTCCAACACAAATAGTTAAAAAGCTGTGGTTCTAGGCCTCTTCTACACTCCCTATGGTGTACATGTTTTGTTTTATAAAGGGGAAAAGGAGATTTCACCTTCATTTCTTCACCTTCAACAAAGCAAAAAAACAGTTGGAGAAACTAAGATTGATCTGGGGACACTGGGATCGACTTGGAGAGACTAAGTGACCTGGAGAGATTGGCAATGACCTGGACACTAGGAATGACTTGGGTGATACTGGGAGTGACCAGTGTAAGGAATGCTCTTTTCATGATATTAAGTGGACAATCTTCCAAATGGCAACTAATGTTTTTTTTGTCCACCAATTCAAAGTGCATTCTTCTCACTGACCACCAATGTAAGGGACATTCTTCTCACTGACCACCAATGTAAGGGACATTCTTCTCAATGGCTACCAATGTAAAGGGCGTTCTTTCAACTGATCACCAATGTAAGGCACAATCTGCTCACTGACCACCAATGTAAGAGACATTTTTCTCACTGACCACCAATGAAAGGGACATTCTGGGGACACTGGGATCTACTTGAAGACACGGAGTGACCTGGAAAGACTGGCAATGACCTGGACACTAGGAGTGACTTGGGTGATACTGGGAGTAACCAGTGTAAGGGATGCTCTTTTCATTAACTATCATGTTAAGTGGACAATCTTCCAAAAGCAACCAATGTAAGGTACATTCTTCCCACTGACCACCAATGTAAGGTACATTCTTCCCACTGACCACCAATGAAAGGGACATTCTTCTCACTGACCACCAATGTAAGAGATATTATTCTAACTGACCACCAATGTAAAGCCCCCCATAGACAGGCAGACTCCTCCATGCAACTTCTGTACAACCAACTTTTCTTCTACCAAAACCATGTAATAGGAGGACCTTTCTACACCTTTCAATCACTATGTATTCTATCAGGGAGGTCACTATACTACATAGTTGTTGGTAGGTCTCATGAAAGTTGTATGGAGGAGTCTGCCTGTCTATGGGGGGCTTAAGAGATATTCTTCTAACTGACCACTAATGTAAGGAACATTCTTCTCACTGACCACCAATGTAAGGTACATTCTTCCCACTGACCACCAATGAAAGGGACATTTTTCTCACTGACCACCAATGTAAGAGATCTTCTTCTAACTGACCAACAATGTAAGGGACATTCTCCTCACTGACCACCAATGTAAGGAACATTCTTACCACTGACCACCAATGTAAGGTACATTCTTCCCACTGACCACCAATGTAAGGTACATTCTTCCCACTGACCACCAATGTAAGGGACGTTCTTCTCACTGACCACCAATGTAAGGGACATTCTTCTCACTGACCACCAATGTAAGAGATATTTTTCTAACTGACCACCAATGTAAGAGATATTCTTCTAACTGACCACTAATGTAAGGGACATTCTTCTAACTGACCACCAATGTAAGGGACATTCTTCCCACTGACCACCAATGAAAGGGACATTCTTCTCACTGACCACCAATGTAAGGGGCATTCTGACCACCAATGTAAGGAACATTCTTCTCACTGACCACCAATATAAGATATGCTTTATACAGACTGTCGTGTGAGGGATGTTTTTTTCATTGACCATCAATTTTGGGGACATTCTTCTCATCGCCCATAAATTAAGGGGAAATACTTCTTACAGCCCCACCCATGTGCCTCATGGGGCATTCTGGTATTTGTAGTGCCTATATGTGTAAAATAACAGTACTCAGACTCAGAACCCATTATTTTAAAGTGTAGCACTTTATGGTTTCTTTTACAAAATGAGAATAGCTGTAAAATACACAATAAAGGAAAGTGTGTCTGCCAAGGGAAAGTTCTATAACTGAAGTTACAAAATGTATAAAATATATTGGCAACTTCTTCACAAGGAAAACCAAGCAAGTGCATACTGTAGCAAATAGCAGCCTATAGATTTGTTGGCCTTGGATTGACAATTAATTGGTTTTATGGTGACACCAAGTCAGGATGGTTTATTTATTAGGTGGTGTAACCATGATGTCACTTTTTGAGGCACATACTAATCACATCACATCTTACATATGTTTAGTATGTAACTACTGAGCACCCAATACTCTGTGATATACCCACCTCAGATACAAAGGTTTCCTGAAGTCCTGAGGTCTGCAAGCCCCTCTCAGGCATTGTGAGGGGTTTCCACTTTATGACCACCATGATGAGGGCAGGAAAAGGCATTGGCCAGATTTTCTCATGGGGGTCTTCAAGAAAGGGCAAGTGTAGACTCAGCCCAGTAGTGTGAAATCTCCTTTCAGCACACAAGCCCAGGCAAGGCTCACAGGATTGTCACATGGATTCTCAGGTAGCTACCCTATCTTCGGAAATAAAAGTTTCCACCAAACACTAGAAAAGACACTCATTACTGTGTCCTCTTTGATGTTTAAGAAGTGTGCTCTTTTCATTAAAACATTTCCCGCACACTGTACATGAGAACCGATGCTCTTCCATGTGGATTTTCTGATGGTTGAGAAAGTTTCCTTTTCGAGTAAAACTTCTCCCACACTCAGAACAGGAAAAGGGGCCCTCATCCATGTGAATTTTCTGGTGTCTTAGAAGCTTTCCTTTTTCAGCAAAACATTTCCCACACTCTGAGCATGAAAAAGGACGTTCACCCAAGTGACTCCTCTGGTGATCATAAAGCTCTGCTTTTGCATTAAAACATTTTTCACACACTGTACATGGGTAAGAGCGATCACTAGCATGGATTCTTTGGTGACTAAGGAGATCTGCTTTCTGAGTGAAACATTTCCCGCACTCTGAACATGAGAATGGACGCTCCCCTGTGTGAATTCTCTGGTGCACAACGAGTGAATTTTTCACCCTGAAACACTTTCCACACACTGAACATGAATGAGGGCGCTCACCTGTATGAATTCGCTGGTGCATTAAAAGTGAATTTTTCACTCTGAAAGATTTCCCACACACTGTACAAGAATGGGGACGCTCACCCGTGTGTCTTTTCTGGTGTACAAGAAGGCTTCCTTTCTCAGTGAAGCATTTACCGCACTCCAAACATGTATGAGACCGCTCACCTGTATGTCTCTTTTGATGCACAAGAAGGCTTCCTTTCTCTGTGAAACATTTCCCGCACTCTAAACATGAATAAGGACGCTCTCCTGTGTGAATTCTCTGGTGTTTAAGAAGGTTTCCTTTGTGGTCAAAACATTTACCACATTCAGAACACGTATAAGGACATTCACCCGTATGTCTTCTCTGGTGTAGAAGTAGTTTTCCTTTCTCTGCAAAACACTTCCCGCACTCTGAGCAGGAGAAAGGACGCTCACCAGTGTGAGTTCTCTGGTGTATAAGAAGTTTTGCTCGCTCAGAAAAACATTTCCCGCACTCTAAACAGGTGAAGCGATGCTCATCTGTGTGAAATCTCTGGTGGTTAAGAAAGTTTCCTTTCCGAGAAAAACATTTCCCACACACTGAACATGAAAAAGGATGTTCACCTGTATGAACTGCTTCATGACTTAAAGAAGATTCTATGGGGCTGGATGGATCAGCACTGTGAGATCTCACATGAGTAACAGTAGGTGAGTGATCAGAGGACCCCTCAGGATTACAAGGATCCATTGAGATCTCCCAATGAAAAGGTCTGTGGTGTTGAACTTGATTAATAGGATTAACTCCTGTAGAATATTGTGTGATGTCCTTATCTTCTGACTTATAGTCATGTGATAAAACTTGATGTCCCACAGAAGAATTTCGGACACAGCGGTCACCTCCTGGAAATCAATTTGAAACTAATGTTATAGTTGTTTTCTCCATCCAAGAGTCCTATACACCTCAGAATGTTAACCCCACCCACTGGAAAAGTGAGTATCTGGTGACAAAAGGTCAACAAGTGATCAGGGGATGCGATCAGGTGACAAGGTGACGTGTTGGAGACAGGAAAACTGGGCAGATGAGGATTTGAACAAACAACCGGATTGTGATAGCTGGACAGGGTGATTCATAGCAGGTCTTGTGGGGTGTTCACAGGAGCATGCAAGGATCAAAAGTAGTCAAAGTAAAAAAAAGAAAGGGTCACAGAGGAGACCATAGACCTGCTAAGATGATGGGGAGGGAGCCATTGAAGGATAGCCCACAGGGTCACTATAGAGAAAAATGCTGAAATATAAAAATAAGAGTAAAGAGTAAATAGCAAATCAGCCTCAGAACTGGACCATGTAACAATGGAAGAAGGTGGCCTGGTCTTATGGTTATTATAATACAAAAGCTGATCTGGCATTTATTTAACTTTTTTCCTATAATAAAAAGGGGGGAGGGGGATACTATGAGTGATGCTGCTTGCTGAGGCCATACTGGAGGACCTTGTGACGCTAATCGACTGACTCTACTATGTTTGAAGACTCTGTATAAAACCAGACTACCAAATACTAAAACCCAGCCGTGCAGCTCCGAGGGGCGGCCCCTCGTTCCCCCGTGACAGGCACTTGTTGCCAGCCTTTCGTACCTATGGGAGGGAGTGCCAGAGATGATCTGGGATCCTTTTGAATAACCATGTGGACCCCCTGATGAAGCCCATGATCGAAACATATGTCGGGGTCATACACCACCGTCCATATTCTGGGATCCCTTATTGCTCCTCTACTCTCCATCCATTGTGGGAACGCTGGGCGACAACTTGATGAACCGCTTGGAACTTACTTGCTTTTATGGACATTAAAGCAGCACCATTTACTTTTATGATTACCACTGTAATATTCATTGCCACAGGGGAACATTGCCTATGTTTGTGATCGTAGTGAAGTGCAAAAATGACCTCCCCCAGGTGGAGATGACTACTTGTATACTGTACCATACTCATTAATACTATTGGAGACCCCGACCTTTAAAGTCCCTTCAGTCCCTGGTCACCAGGGCGAATTTCTGTGAGACGGACGCTATCGGGTGGATGCCATAGGGGACCATAACCCCTGGCATTCCACTCATAGTATCCCCCTCCCCCCCCCCTTTTCATGGTTATATTCGGGATGTTGGTCGGCATATTATTATTATTTTTTCTTTAACCCTGTACTCTTGGGATCACTCCTTTGTTGCATTTTTTCCTATAATAAAAGACACTGTCTTATAAAATTTTAAGAGCAAAAAAAATCACTACAACTTATTTTGGGTAGGTCTTATTTTTACTAAGTAATACACATATTAACTTCCCCAGTGTTAGATAGAGGACTGAATTTCTATACTAAATCAGTACAGTGTGTTTCACATAAAATGTATTTGATGTTATAGACACAAGAGGTCCCTGCCATCTATGTTTTTTTTTTTGCTCCGCTTGGTCTTCAGAACTTTTTTGGCAGCAGCCCAGATAGAGCTCGCAAGCCCTGTGTTTGGGCAAACAAGCCAGCAGGGGGTTTAGAAGACATGTAGAGGACGCCTCCTGTCATGTCCTCATTAAATACAGCAGCTGTCTCTGGGACTGGGTAGGTCCTAGTTTCAGGGGAGAGCTTATATTACAGACACAGGGTAAAATGCAGCTAGCTCTTTATTTAGGGGTAGGTCTTACTTTCAGGGGAAATGGTAGGTTTCCATGGAGGGAGGTTATCTTGAAGGAAATGATTGTTTTGGTTATTTTTATTTTAAGTACAGGATTTAGATCCTAGGTGCCCAACCTGAGGCCCGGGGGCCCGGGGGCCCTTTGGGCATTGTTCGGCGGCCCTCCTTGGTCCACAACATGAGGCCCTCAAAACCTTACTGTTAATGCATAGGGCATAGCAACTCACCTGTGAAGTGTTTACGCGCGATCAACACATTGTCAATGTTGATTGCGAAAACCAGGTCTACATATAATCTCTGCACCAAGGGGCTGGGGGGGGGGGGGGGGGGGGGGGGGGGGGGGGGGGGGGGGTGTGCTGTCCGGTTTTGACTGCCTGTTGGGATCTGGTCCACCGCCTGCTGAGATATGTCGATGAGGGGAGAGTCTGGATCGATGCTATATTCGGCCCTTTAGTGATGCAGAGGGCCGCACTTCTGGCCCTCCATATCAACTCAGTTGCCCACCACTGATTTAGATTGATGAAAGTTAAATATATCTGTAGACGTTTTTTCTGCATTAAGTGCCTATTACTTACTCGTGTCCATGCGAAAAGAACATCCCTCCTGTTCAGTTTTCATGACCATCTCACCATCCTCTATGGACTGCTGATCTCCCTCATGAAACCTTTCCTCTTCCTTTTTAATCTCAACTTTCATGTCTTTGGTTTCTTCATGCTAAACCCCAGAGAGGAAGAAATCAGATCTCCTTTCACAGCTGAGAGAATAAATATTAGGTTCTAGTCCTCCAGTTCCACCCACCTCATCATGGTGGGCGATGGTATGTTCCGGAGGATGCAGAGCCTGAGGACATCCCACTTGTGGGCTCCTATTGATAGGCGACTGCATGACATGCCTGTGTCTTTCTACAAGATCGCCCATCGCACTATAATCTTCAGCCTCCTCCTTATATTCTTCCTTAACAACAATAGTATAACCTCTGAGGTTTGCAATCTGTAATATAGAATATCAGAATAACGTTATACGTCAGAACTATCGCATCATCTCCTACTTTATCTCTTCTTTCACAATAATCAAGTATTCACTCTGCGTGGACCATTGTTAGTGAGGTTTCTACATGATCATGGTGAGGGGTGGTTTGACTTCCTTTTGTGGGTTAGATAAATATCTCCATATGATCACAAGTCACATTAATGTCCTAGGTGATCTGTTCCACCTACCTGATCATGGTGAGGGATGGTGTGACCTTCTTTTATGGGTGAGATAAATATCTCCATATGATCACAAATTTAATTTATGTCCTAGGTGATCTGTTCTACTTATGTGATCATGGTGAGGGGTGGTGTAACCTTTTTATGTGGGTTAAATAAATATCTCCATATGATCACGTTACATTACATCGGTCACATTAATGTCCTAGGTGATCTGTTCCCCCTACCTGATCATGGTGAGGGATGGTGTGACCTTCCTGTGTGAACTCCTGGGAATCCAGAGGATGGGGACATCTCTCTGCTGGGTTCCTGTTACTGGATCCATCTGGAGGAAACACACACACTGACTGAATACATTGTGTCTATCAGATGATGGGAGGTCTAGGGGGACCCTCCATACTGCTCTCTCCTTTACAATAAAGTCTCCTCTTACCCGGCGATGTGAGGGGCGGCTGATCCTCCATCATGACAATGTCCTTGTAGAGATCCTTGTGTCCTTCTAAATACTCCCACTCTTCCTTAGAGACAGAGACATCCTGACACCTTATAGGAACCTGACACACACAATGATACCGTCACCATCCAGACACATCGCACGTCTGTTACTGGATAATGTCCCACAACTCCCGGCTCACCTCTCCTGTCAGCAGCCTGATGATCTTCTAGGTGGCCTTCAGGAACAGGCCGTGTTTAGCTCTATTGTCAGGCAGTAAGGTGATGTCCTGTGAAGACAGTGGATGGATAATATTGGCTCATCAGATATTTCCTCACTATTTTAAAATCCTAGGAAGAGACAGCATAACAACTATTAATACTAACTTCCTGTATTGAGAAAAAAGTGTCGGCTCTGGAAGACCTGGTGGGATAAACGGTTCTATATTTAGGATATATCGTGTCTATAAAGCTGCTGTCTAAATGTACTATGGAGAACCAGGGTTACTGGGTGTAATATAAAATAATACATTTATTACCTCTCCTGTTGTCAGTCCCAGCAATGTATTTTCTCTAGTCTCCTCTCTATGGGAGATTCCTCTCTCTATGGTGGATTTCTCTCCCTGGTCTCATCCCTGGTCTTTTCTCTATGTTAGATTCCTCTTTCCGATCTCCTCTGTATTGTTGATTCCTCTCTTGCTGGTCTCCTCTATATGGTAGATTAATCTTGCTGGTCTCTCTATGGTACATTCATCTCTTTGGTCTCCTCTCTATGGTAGATTGCTCTCTCTCGGGTCTCCTCTCTCTGATGGATATCGCTCTTTCTCCTCTTCTATGGTAGATTCATCTCTATGGCTCCTCTCTATGGTAGATTCCTCTCTTTGGTCTCATCTCTGTGGTAGATTCCTCTATTTGGTCTCATCTCTGTGGTAGATTCCTCTCTCTCCCTGCTCTATGGTAGATTCCTCTCTGCGTTCCACTCACAATAACAGAGTTCGCCATCCTGTGGTGAATATAACAACTGCAGCCTTCCTTTATAAACTTTGTCCTCTGGATTGCTAAATTTATTGAAATTATTTTTTGAATAACAAGTGAAAAACAAATAACCTGAAGAATGAAATACAATGTTATGTTCATAAACTAATGACCCTCAAATTTCTGGGGAGGAAGAAACTCCGCTGCAGAAGGGGAATCCTTAGTTATGTCTGTGCTATCCTGGTGGACAATGTTCTCTTTGAAGCTGATTAACCCTACTATGAGCCATAGGATGGAAATGTTACTTCTGTCTGATGAAGGTTGGGATAACCTAGTCTAAAAAAGCATCTTCTGTTTTTAAACCTGCCAATCCATCCCACAACATTGACCAAACTAACCAAACCCTTGTCTGCCTAACAAACAAGAGTCCAAAAGCTGCTAACCCTCTGGGTTAAAAGATTAAAAAAGAGAAAAAAAGTATTAGAGAATAGTATAATAAAACTGCAGTAATACAAATTGACTGTTCTGCTATTTAACCTTTAAAAATCTTCATGTATCTTTAGGTATAAAGAGTTTACTGCCTATAGTGACACCAGAATGTCCTCCCACCCCTCTTCTCCATCAGATGGTAGTGTGGCCACACTCTCTGCTTCCATAGGCATTACCAGACCAGAGCAGTCTTCCTATTGACCACCATGGTAAAGGAGATTCTTCCCACTGACCACCATGGTAAAGGCCACACCTTGACAACCTAGGTAAAGGAAATTCTTTCCACTGACCACCATGGTAAAGGGAAATACTTCCCATTGATCACAATTGTAGAACAGCCTTCCTACTGACCACCAAGAAAGTACCTACTATTGACCAACATGGTAAAAGAAATTCTTTTCATTGTCCACCAAAGTAAAGGAGATTCTCCCCACTGGCCAACATGGTAAAGAAAGTACCTACTATTGACCACCATCAAAAAGGAAATTCTTCCTATTGATCATAATTGTAGAACACCCTTTCTGCTGACCACCATGGTAATGGGCACACCCACCATGGTAAAGGAAACTCTTCCTATTTATTACAATTGTAGAACAGCATTCCGACGGACCACCAAGGTAAAGGACATTCTTCTCAATGATCACCATCGTAGAGGGAACATCCTTCCTACTCACCCCTATTGCAATGGTACATGTTCCAGTCATCCATAGACATGAGAATTATGGTCATTTCGAAGAAACGAAACAAAAAGTAATGTGTACAGCTTTACAGATAATTTATTATCAGGATAAGTGTATCACATATAATACAAGAAAGAGTGAATCTAACAGAGATAGGTCAGATTTATGGATTATTATACCTGTTCTGAAGAACTAGCTCCTACTTTGGTGTTTAAAGCGGTTTTAAACTCAAATTTAAAAAACAGACATCCATTAAACAGACACAATACTCACCTGTCAGCAGTTCTGATGCTGGAAAACTGGTACACAAAAACCCCCCACACTATACTCACTTCACTTGCTTGCAGTTCTCATGCTGGCATCTACGCTCCTGTAGACCTGCAGACTTCCACCCTCACTGCCCCCCCCCCTTCACTCCCCCTCCTGTCTCTTCTCTATCAGAGCAGCAGAGACTGGTAGGTAGGGGGGGGGTGTGAAGAGGGGGGATCAGCTGCTGAAGATTTCCTGCCTGGGAGACATGTCCCAGACACCCCTTTGGCTGCCTAGGCTCGACGTAATGCAGTGGGAGGGGAGAACTTGTAACCAGCTCCCAGAATAAGATTTTTTTTTTGAATTAAGGATGTCAGCAATATCAGCTGAGCTGCAGCTGATAATGTTGAGTGACCTCCCAGGTGGTAGGTCTGCTTTAAGATGTGATCCCTTCTCACTGAAGCTTTTCCCGCACACTGTACATGAAAAAGGACTTTGCACATGTGAATTCCCAGACCCTTTAGGTCATCGTTGTAAAAGATTGTCTGGATTTATTATGGGTTCTCAGCAGTGTGTCTCCTTTAGTGCTTAAGGAGTGTTCCCTTCTCAGTGAAGCTTTTCCCACACACTGTACATTAAAAAAGGACGTTCTGTACATTAAAAAAGGACGTTCATACATGTGAATTCTGACCCTTAAGAAGGTCACCAATATTAAAGATTCTCCACCATCTGTACTCTATAAAGGGTTCTCACCAGTGTGTCTCCTTTGGTGTTTAAGAAGTGTTCCTTTCTCAGTGAAGCTTTTCCCACACACTGTACATGAAAAAGGTCGCTCACCTGTGTGAATTCTCTGGTGAGATAGGAGATCTGCTTTCTGAGTAAAGCTTTTCCCGCACTCTGAACATAAGAATGGACGTTCACCTGTGTGAATTCTCTGGTGCACAACAAGTGAATTTTTCACCCTGAAACTTTTTCCGCACACTGAACACGAATGTGGGCGTTCACCAGTGTGAATTCTCTGATGCATGACAAGCGAATTTTTCACTCTGAAAGATTTCCCGCACACTGAACATGAGTGAGGACGCTCTCCTGTGTGTCTTTTTTGGTGTACATGAAGGCTCCCTTTCTCTGTAAAACATTTACCGCATTCTAAACACATATAAGGGCGCTCACCTGTATGAATTCTCTGGTGTTTATGAAGGTTCCCCTTGTGATCAAAACATTTGCCACACTCAGAGCATGTATAAGGACACTCACCTGTGTGTCTTCTCTGGTGAAGAAGTAGTTTTCCTTTTTCAGGAAAACTTTTTCCACACTCCGAGCATGAGAATGGACGCTCCCCAGTGTGCCTTCTCTGGTGTGGGAGAAGTTTTGCTTTGTCAGCAAAACTTTTTCCACACACTGTGCATGAGAAAGGACGCTCACCTGTGTGACTTCTCTGGTGTATAACAAGTTTTGCTCTCTCAGAAAAACATTTCCCACACTCTGAACAGGAGAAACGATGCTCGTCGGTGTGAAGTCTCTGGTGGTTAAGAAAGTTTCCTTTCCGAGTAAAGCTTTTCCCGCACTCTGAACAAGTAAAGGGACCATCATCCGTGTGAATTTTTTGGTGTCTAAGAAGTTTACCCTTTTCGGCAAAACATTTTCCGCACTCTGCACATGAAAAAGGGCGATCACCCATGTGACTGGTGGTCTGGTGTCTAAGGAACTCTGCTTTGTCAGTAAAACATTTTCCGCACTCTAAACATGACAGTGAATGCTCTCCCTGCCGAGCTCCTTCATGGCCCAAAGATTGCTTTGTAATAGCATGTTCATGTGATATATCCATTCTGTGAGATTCTTCAGCATTAGATCGACCTGTAGAGGTTTCCAAAAGGTGAGGTCTGTTATGTGTCATTTGAATGTTTGTGTTTAATCCTGGAGAATATTGTGAAAAGTCACTATAATCATAAGACGTAATGAGATGTCCCTCAGAGGTATTCTGGATATAGTTTCCACCTGTGCAAAAGGTGAGGAGAATATCACTGATTATCTGGTTACAATGACTGGAGTAAAGGGGTGAAGTATAGCAGTCAGTCAGGGAACAGTCTGCTCCTGAAGCTCATATAGCACAACAAAAAATTAGTCGGTGTGAGGAATGGAGATGAACCTGTCATATGGTGTACAGTATCTCCTCCTCATTTGTTGGGGACATGACATTATATTGA
>CM070037.1:5378221-5392885 GCA_036250615.1 Ptychadena robeensis | reverse complement strand
TTGGGGGTAAGGGTGGGGCTATACTTATTTCTTGGCCCTACAGCTAAAAAGGTCTAGTTGTGCATTGAGGAGGGACGCAAATTTTGTTGAAGAAGCAATTGCACTGGTGAGTAACCACCTGGAAACTGGTCTTAGGGCCACCAGGCATCAGGGACACCTGCACAGCACAGTGCTCATGTGATTGCATGCACAGGGCCAGTGGGTGGAGCCTGTTGATACAGCTGTCCACACAAGCAGAGGCCACGCCTCCAGGCTCCACTAGTAAATTATACTCTACAGTGGGCGGGGTAAAACTTTACATGCAAAAGATCTCCATCAGGTCACATGGTCTACTAACCACACCCACAAGGTTCCTCGGTTAGACTTGATTTATTTAACATGCGCTAAGAACCCTGTAAAACAGAAAATCAGTTCAGACTGGGAGGGTCTCCACTTCCTTTCAGTAGTTTTAGACACCAGGCTGCGGGGCAATATGGGTGTAGGCCCCGCCTCCTCTGGTCCCTGAATCCCGCAGTACCACCTCATGTGGCTGACTTAGATACTAACAAGTTCAGTGGCGGAGGCCGGGGTCAATGCACGACGTGCACCCTCATGTGTTTGGTGAGCTGGCAGCTCTGGATGAAGCTTTTCCCGCACACTAGACAGGAGAAGGGCTTCTCCCCCGTGTGCGTCTTCTTGTGCCGCACCAGGACGGAGCTGTTAGAGAAGAACTTTCCGCACACGGCGCAGAAGTAAGGCTTCTCTCCCGTATGGATCCTCTGATGCGTGATGAGGTTGGGGCTGCTGCGAAAGTTCTTCCCGCACACGTTGCAGACGTACGGCTTCTCGCCGGTGTGGACGCGCTGGTGCTGGGTGAGGTTGGCGCTGCTGGTGAAGCACTTGCCGCAGTCTAGGCAGGAGAAAGGCTTCTCCCCGGTGTGCGTCCTTTGGTGCTTTATCAGCGTGGCCTTCTGGTTGAAGCTCCTCCCACAGTCGGCGCAGGCGAAAGGCTTCTCTCCCGTGTGGATCCTCTGGTGGCGGATGAGGTGGGAGATGGCGGAGAAGGCTTTGCCGCAGTCAGGGCATGAGAGCCGCTTGCCGCTCCTGATCAGCATGGTGTTTTCGTAACTCGTAAGGAAGGAGTGTTGAGTCAGGTCAGAGTTCGTTGGAAAACCGACTTGGCCATTCGCGCACTGCTGCGTCTGGTCTCTGGATGTCGGAGAATAGGCGGAGCTGTACAACTCATCGTCATATTCAATGATCCTGATGGGCGGGTCTTGTTCTGGCTGAGGTGACCCGCTCTCCTCGTCGCTGTCCGGCATGGCATAACCACCATCATGATCTCTCTTGTACACCACGGAGTCTCCAATGTAAGAAGCTAATTGCGACGATTTTGGTGATCTACGGTGCGGAGGAGATTCCTCCTCGTAATATTCCGTGGTTTTATACAGGTGTGCAGGATCGGGCAGAACGTCCACGTCTCCGTCAGCTTTGCCTCCTTCACGGACTTTGGGGTCCGCCTTGATCTCGGCCCTCTGCGTATCTCTCTCAGCGCTCCGCGACGCCTCCAGACAAGACGCGACTCTCTGGGAATCAGCGGCACGTGGAGGGGTTCCTTCCTCGAACAGAAGAGGCTCCTGCTTGACTGTGATTGGAGAGGTTTTCTTGTCGGACCCCGAGGAACCTGGAAGAAGGAGGTCAGCATTACACGTTGATATGACAACACACAAGAGATGTCTGTGCATCAAGTTATTTGTTGGGTTATCACCCTTTAAGTGCAACTAACCCCAGAAACCACAAAAATAAAAATAAGACAGACCCCTACCTCCGGAAAAATGTATTACTGAAGCCATGTACACATTATCAATGAACGCCTGGGCCTCAAGTGCACTGGGACTGCAGACAGTTACCCCAGACTCCGAGGGGCAGTAGTAGGGCTAAAGCATGCTCCAGCAGGGTGTGCACAGATGGAGCACACTGTATTTTGATACATACTATGGGTTCAACTACTACTCAGACTTACTAATAGAAACATACTTTACACTGGCAGCTCACCCTGAAACATGCTATCTACATATTCATTTAGGAGGCAGGGTTAGGCTCCAGCCATTACAGCTCATTAACCTCCTGGGCGTTCTTGCCGAGTTAACTCTTTAGCTCACCCCAAGTTAACCATAAAAAAAACTCACCTCACCCCCAGCAATTCTGCGCATCGCTATCGCCGCGGTTGCTTCCGTGCTTGCCCTGATGAGGTCAGATATGACATCAGAGGGCAGGGGGTAGGCGTTGCCATTGACCTCCATGTAATGGAGGACGCGTCGCGTTTTCCGAGCACACAGTGTTAGTGTTCAGGCCCCCCGGAGGGAAGAAAGCAGAGTGTCATGGGCCTAATGCACAGGAGGTTAAGCATGCACATTTCCTGTCTTAGAGTGAGCTACCAGTGTAAAGTAAGTATCTATCAGTAAGTTGCTGGGCTCCAAACCACTGTACCATCACCCCCCCCCCCCCCCCCCCCTCCTATTGTATTTTCTGTTCCCCAACCTATTAGATTGTACGACAAGGATCCTCCACTCCTCCTGTGTCATAACCTGTACCTGTGTGTGTGTTATATGTGTTGCATCTCCACTTTTTTGTACAACGCTGCGTAATATGTTGGCGCTATAGAAATAAAAGTTAAAGCAGACCCACCACAAGAAATGCTCTGTCTTGTTTACATATCAATGCAGAGACCTAAGAGCCAGGTAGAGAGGAGGGGCTGCAAGGGACCTTTTTAAAATTACTGCTTACAGGTAAGTTGTTTTTTTGGTTTATGCCAATCTCCCAATTATCATGCACACATTAACTTCAGTTGTTGGTAGGTCCGCTTTAAGGGCAGTGCTTAACTGTAGGGGGCAGCTTTAGATGTTGAGGGGTTAAAGCGGTTTTAAACTCAAAAGAAAAAAACAGACATACATCAAACAGACACAATACTCACCTGTCAGCAGTTCCGATGCTGGAAAACTGCTACACAAAAAAACCCACAGCATACTCACCTACTCTCCTTGCAGTTATCATGCTGGCATCTTAGATCCTGGAGACCTGCAGCCACTTCTGCCCTCACTCCTCCCCCCTCCACTCCACCTGCTCTTCTCTCTTCTCTGTCAGAGCTGCAGAGACTCGTGGGGGGGGGGGGGGAAATCGGCTGCCGACAAGTTCCTAGCCTGGAGGAGATGTCCCATACACCACTTCAGCTGCCAAGTCGTCTCCACGTAGGCATGGGATGGGTTCATTTGGACAAGCTCCCCTCCTGCTGTCAAAATTCCTTTTACAATTAAGCTATCACTAATATTGGGTGAGCTGCAGGCCATTAATGCTGAGTGACCTCCCCCAGTTGGTAGTTTCCGCTTTAAGGTTAGGGACTTGAAGTGTTTTAAATGATCCTACCGCCCCATCCTTAGCGTCTCACTTATCCCCCCCCCCCCAACCCTGAACCCTGTAAGGCTGTCACCAGCAACACCGCACTGCCCAGCCTTTTCACCCCCCTTCCCATGCCACGAATAATGAGGAGGCAGCTCTACCAGCTACAACACATTTCCTATCTTCTGGTGCTCCTCTTCGTACCCCCATGTCTTGATACCTTTTGTTCGCCATCCTTTTGCACATTCCTCTCATTCTCTCTCCAGTTGGCGTAACATGACATTTTGTCATCACATGTCCCAGAATCTTCTCGCCTCGCCTCTCCTGCCTGCCCTACCTTGTGTCTCAGCATCCCCGTCCCTACCTGCTACTCTGTACCCTCAATCCAGCACATACTGGGTTTTCTCTGAAAATAGGACCACTCTTCTATTCCTTTTTTCAGTTCTAAAACTGTAATATCAAATGGCCCACTAGATGTCACTTGGCCGTCCAAGTTTCATATACAGCTCTCTCCTGCTCCGGCTTTCAGATGTTTTTTCTCTTATTATTTTGTCTGGGGTCATCCCTCCACCCGGCGCTTGCCCCACTCGCGTGCCCCTAACACAGGACTTTCGTCTGGCTTGCTGCTGTGTGCAGGTTGGGTTGATTGGTGATAGGTGACGGCTTAACACTTGCACAGTTGGCAGCTCCCTAAGCGTCCTGCAACCCCCTGTGTTTCTGGCACATGGGGGGGGGGGTGGGGGGGGGGGGGTGGGGGGGGTTTTCCATGGCGCCTCCTGTCCATTTTTCCCAATATACATCAGTTCTCTCTCCCTCCCTGGATAGGTCTTATTTTTTGGGAAGTGCTCATATTGAATCACAGGGAACATGCTTTGTGCGCATCCCGAAAGCACCTGCACCCCTGTGTTCTGGCACACACACGTCCAGGATCGTCAGGGATGCTTTTGGAAGACGCAACACGGTTGCCTCCTGTCCAGTTTTTTAAAACAACCGGCCGCGCTCTGTTTCACTCTTCAAAGGTCCTTATTTTTCGGGGAGGGCTTATATTAAGGCCCGAGGACAATGCAGGTATGTCTTCTTTCCTTAGGGGTAGGTCTTACTTTCGGAAACACAGGATTGTGGCCTGCTGACCGTTGGCAGCAGCCCCTAGACGTCGGTGAAGGACCTCCTCCAGGCAATGAGGCGCTCCTCCCTCCATCTGACTTGCTGCACCTCTATTAACTTTGCCCCCTGTTGCACTCAGAGTCGTTCCTGACGTAGTATAGAATCGCGCGTGCAAGACGGGCTTTTTCTCTGGGTAGTCTTATTTTCAGGGGAAATGACATTTGGCAGCAGCCTAAAACGGGTGAAGGACCTCCAGCTAGGAATAGGCGCCTCCTCTGACTTGCTGCACCTTCTATCTAGCGCCACTGTTGTGCACTCAATGTTCATGACAGTAGTATAGAAAGCGGGTGCAAGACAGGGGCTTTTTCTCTGGGTAGGTCTTATTTTTTGGGGGGAGGGCTTATATTAGAAGCACAGAGGGAAATTACAGTTAGGTCTTGCTTTTGGGGGAACACGGTCTCTGAGGGTTGCATTCAGAGCCCACACATAGACTGTTCTAGAAATAACACAAGCTATGGTGTACTTCCTCCTGATGGATACAGACTAACCATATAAAGTCACAACTAAGTTTGGAGTCCATGATATGTCCAGGGTCATGTGACCACTCCGTGCCTCTATCCTAGAGAGGTGTCCTTACTTTCACCAACTCTGTGAGCCTTCATGACTCGGCGCCTCACACCACGCTGACCTCCACCTACCTGGCGAGATGATGCTCTGCAGGTTCTCCTTCACCACGTCATTGCATATGGCCGCGTGGCCCAAGAACCTCCACACCTGTGTGAAACAACAGACGACAGAAGCAAACATAAAGCGGCGGCTGATACCAGAGCGGAGCCGCTCCCAGAACCCTCCTCACCTCTCCCGTCAGCAGGTGGATGATCTTGTTGCTGACCTCCAGGACCTTCTTATCCGCCGTCATCGATCTGGAGGGCAGCTGCACCATCGAGGTCTTGGTCCTGCTCACCCCTTTGGTCCCAAGAAAACCTTTATCAGCAAATTCGCTGGACTTTCCCACCACTTTGTAGTCCTGAAAGATGATACAAATAGAAAGATGACGGGGATGGGGTGCTAAAAGATCCAACCCAAAGTGATTGGGTGCCTATGCGACCACCAGGATCTTGGCATCCAAGGTGAGGAAGTCCATAATTAGACCGTCACCCACCTGGCATCTGAAACAAGATGGTTAGCCATCTATGTTGTCAAGTGGGGGGTGGCAATTTTGTCCAAAATGAGATATTTGTCCTTACTTCCTGTCCAGGCACAGCAGGAAGTGAGAGGAAATCTCTACAAGTAAACATCTATCTTTAGGTGGAGGAGAAGCTCACCTCTCCAGTCAGCAGGAAGACAATCTCCAGGGTGAGGCTTATGATGTCCTCTGATACAGGCCTGGCATCGGGCTCCATCGCTGGGTACCAGGGGGCCTGTGAGGAAAGAAGAACAGTAAGTCAGCGAATAAGGCTGGACAGATCTGCAGTGATGGGCGGACAGATCACATGTGGAATTCCTACAACTAGAAATACTTTGGTCACATGGCACCCACAGAGCGCCCACCTACCTACGGGCCGCCAGTCATGTGACCCAACATCCCTCGCCAGCAAGAACCCAAACCCATGCGCTGACACACTGCTCCGCCATAGATGCCAAGTACTGCAGGGCGTTTCCATTGTGCCTTAATGCATAACGCAACGCAGGGCCATAACCAATGGCAACGCAGCTGGTGTAGAAGGTCCCCTAATGGGCCACATTCATTCCACTTCCCTAATTACAGACACAGCCCAAAGCTCCTCCCCTTTAGCCATGTGGCCACTATAATGAACAATGACAGAGCTTGGAGGGGACACAGAGTCACCTGCACTGGCTGCCGTACAGCTGCCTCCGGATCTACCTGAAAATTCACGCCAAACTTCCTTTAAGGAGAAAAAAACGAGTCCACTTCCTGTTTATCTTTGCTCACTTCCGGTCCGCTGCGGGTGATTTGCGTTCCACGGGTTGCATTGGTTATCAGACTTCCGGCTATTGAGACTTCCTGGTTTTACGTCTTCTGTCATCACTTTCGGGCTTTACCTTCCACGTGATATCCGTGTTTTGTGTTTCAAGCCTCAGTGTGGATGACAACCTATTGGAGTGTGGGGGCGGGGCTGTCATGCTGCAGTGCACAACAACGTACATATTAATGAAGAGCAGGCTAGTGTTGGCTTTAGTCTATAAGTGCAGTAACCATAGCAACCAATGATATGTCTGTATAATTCTGATTTAAGTTTCCCATAGCTACCAAGTAAAAGTTCAGTTCATTGGAAACAAATAAAGTTCCTCTCCTTGTCCCCAATGTACAATACAGACCAGAGCCCCTCAAATGCAGCCATGGGTATGGTGCCCCCCCTCATGGTGCACCTGAGATATGTCCCTGGCTTAATCCATGTAGGGCAATAAATGTAAAGTGCTACCTGCAGAAGCGCGCGCTATTGAGGAAAGTCGCATAAAAACAGCGCCAGATGCTTTCTGTCTTGGAGACATCTCCATCGATCTTCAATGGAGATGTCTCGGGCAGCAACGCGCAAGGTGAAACTTGCCCCGCGGTTCAGTCACACGCCTCTGATCTCATGAGGCTGTATATACATCTGAGATCACAGCAGAAAGCATAAGGCTGGGGCTCCATACTTCCCCAGAATCTCGAATATTGGAGATTACGAAGACAAAGCACTGTATCTGAGATCTTTGTGAATTCTCAAAGTGCTGATATTCGCAATAAAAAATCACGATTCGCAGATTCTTGGTTCACAATTATTAAACTAGCAAATACAGATTACATCCACAGACAGTGTTATGGCCCCCTTACATGCACAGATATTAGCGGCCGACAGATTAAAAACGATAAATTTTTAGATCGGTCGACTGAAAATTGGTGCATGCCCACATGGTCCGATCAATTAAATCGTAATTGATCGTAATTGTGAAAAAAATCGATCAAAACATGATCGAACATGTCGAAAAATTTTGATCAGTTGAGTGCAAATTGAGTACAAATTACGATAAAAAAAAAATCGATCGATCAAAAATTGGTTATTCCATGTGGAGTATATTCTATTTTCCATCAATCTCCAATTGTACGATTGAAAAAAATTGATCGTTTTTAGTCTGTCGGACGCTAAAATCTGTGTATGTATGGGTGGCATAAACCTGTTCTCATTTACATTTGAAGGGATCCAGTGCTGCTGGACGACGTCTGCAACTCCCCCGACCATATACAATCAGGAGTTTGGAGGGGTGGAAGCCATCTCATGGAATCACGATTTTGTTGCATTATGTCCAGGGGTGCATATAAGTGGTACTCTGGTTCTCAAAAGGGGCCAAAACCTAGCTCTGCGTACCGGCATTATTGTTGCACAGCTCATATGTGTACTAACAACTTGGAGGCACTCAGTGTCTGGGCGGCCGCAGCTAAATGTTACATGTATACAATTTATGTCACTTGGATAACCGCAGGGAAACATGAATAAAGGTTGCAGTTAGGGGGGTGACATTGGGAATGTAAATTAATAATCCAAAAAAAAAAAGATTGGACTTCTAAGGGTGTTGGAGATTCGGGGGATGAAAGTCAGAGTAGTCATATGTACGGAGAAGAGGAAAGCACTGTGTGACAGCTGGAATATGACTATGAAAGGTTGACATTTGGACTGAAGGTAGGGGTTAGTGTACTAACCGAAATCTCAGGGTTGCCACTACTAAGGATGAGATCCGGGGGGTCCACTACTAGGTATGAGGATCTGGGGTCCACACTAATAGTATGAGATTCTGGGGGGGGTCACACGACTGAGGTATGAGATCTGGGGTCACACTACTGAGTATGAGATCTGGGGGTGTCACCTACTTAGGTATGAGATGTGGGGGTGTCACACTACTGAGGTATGAGATCTGGTGTGTCCACTACTAAGGTATGAGATCTGGGGGTGTCACACTTACCTTCTGTATGATACTGGGGGGCACACTACTGAGGTATTCAGATTCTGTGGGGTGGGCCCCTACTGAGGTATAAGTCCTGGGGGGTCACATACCAACACTACTTATGTATTAGATCCCTTTTTGTCCCACTCCCCTTTATATACTCATTTGGGGGTCACACTCACTAAGGTATGATAATTAAATGGGGTGTCACACTACTTAGGTATGGAATCTGGGGGTGTCACACTACTTAGGTATGAGATCTGGGGGTCACACTACCACACTACTGAGGTATGAGTTGCTTGGGGGTCGTCGAGCGCCTGAGGTATGATATCTATGTTCCACACTACTGAGTTTGAGATCTATGGGTCGACCCTACTGATGTAGTGAATCTGGGGGTCCACAGCTACTGAGGTATGATATCTGGAGGGTCACACTACTGATTTATGAGATCTTGGGGGGTGTCACACTACTGAGTTAGATCGGGGGGGTTTCACACTACTGAGTATGATATTCTAGGTGGTCACACTACTGCGGTATGAGATCTATGGGTCACACTACTGAGGTATAGAATCTGGGGGTCCCCCCTACTGATCTATGGATTCTGGGGGGTCACACTACTGAGGTATAGATCTGGGGGTCACACTACTGAGTTTATGAATCTGGGGTGGGGTCCACACTACGAGCGAGTGTATGAGATGCTGGGTCACATCTGAACTGAGTGGTATGAGATCTGGGGGGGGTCCACTACTGCGTATGAGATCTGGGGGGTCCCACTACTGATGTATGAAGATCTGGGGTCCACACTACTGAGGTAATGAGATCTGGGGGTCACACGTCTGAGTATGAGATCTGGGGGTTCACACTACTGAGGTATGAGATCTGGGGGGGTTCACACTACTGCCGAAAGGATCGAATCAAACATAAGTAAAGCACAGGGCAATCACACTACTGAGGTATGAGATCTGGGGGGGTCACACTACTGAGGTTGAGATCTGAGGGGATCAAGCATGCTGTAATGTTGAGAGTTGACATGTGACCCAAAGCCAGCTGGTGACCTGTGAGGAGACCAGCTAATCGAAGGCTCAATCAGGAACAGGATGGTCCATCTGCACAGAATCTACCATGCCAGGAGGCTGACGCAGAGGACAGTGAGGTAGACAGTGAGGAAGACCACCCTACATCACCTATGTTATGTGCACCCCTGGTTATGTTGATGAGATAATGCTTTGCTGTGACAGTCGGGGATCCTGCAGGAAGGACACAGTGAGTTTACTGTGCTACATTGCAGAAGCTGAAAACAAGATCAGAAGATCCTCTATATTAGTGTTGTGCATGAATATTTAAATCATAAATTGTTTTTGCGAATATCGGCACTTCGAGAATAAGCAAAGATCTCTAATATAGCGCTATATCCTCGTAATCTCAAATATTTGAAATTCTGGGGAATATGCAATATTCACATGTACAAGTGCCGATTTTCGCAATGAATTACTTCTATGAGTGTCATCTCATGTGGTGATTGCACTGCAGCTGCTATTTTACATTCTGCCACTAGGTGTCGCTATGACAACACACATTGCACATGTTTCGGTGCCGATTTTCCCAATAAAGGGAACAACTAGTGATGGGCGAACTAGTGGATTGGACTTTTAAAAAAGTCTGACGTCCGCCTGTTTGCGGGGAGAATAAAATCCCCCGCCTGTTTGCCAAAAGTCGTCACTAGTACATATGAATATTGCGATGAATATTGCCCCCGTGTGTGTTGTTTAGTGGGGGGAGTGTTGGCCATTCAGCACGGGTTACGGGCGCGCCCCAGGTGGGCGATTCTTTGCCTGTTCCCCTCCCTCGCAATGTGCAGCGAGGGAGGGGCGGTGCCTTCCCATTGTTTATATGTGGTGACCCTATGATGGGGCGTCTCCTCCCCCGTCCATGCTGGAAAGAACTTTCTCTTCAGCGTGGACTGGGGAGTGGAGTTCTAGCCATCCTGAGGGAGGGGAGGCGGCGTGCCCGTGCGGGGGCGACCGCGCTTGCCTGCACTGGTGGGCAACATTTCCCCGTTCCCCCGATGGGTAGCTATTTATGGAGTGGACACCTGGTTTTAGGGGGCGGTCTTAGGGGTGGGTAGGGGCGTGGCCAGGGGAGGGGGGTGAGTTCGGCCACCTTTTCTCTGAGAAAAAAAGCCCTGTTCAAGAGTACGCAGATATAGCGCTAAATTTGAGATCAAATTCTCAGTGACAATATTCGCAAAACAAATGAGCAATTCGAATATTCGTGATCAACACTAGTTATTAACACGACGTAAGCGCAAGCGACCAGCAAGCACAACATGAGGCATCCTCACTCACAGTTTAAGGTCATAAATCCACCCACAATCAATTGGCCCCGGATCTGACAGGCAGGGCCTGGTAACATCCTTCTATTCACAACCCTGTAAAGGTCCCCATCCACATCCTGCTCAATAGAAGATTGTTCCAGTGCCGCATGGTCACCTCGCTGTGCTTGTGTCTGGACACGGACATGTGAGACCACCATGATTGAAGGATCTTACATTATGAGAAAGATAGTTGGGTAAGATGTATGGACACCATCCAATATGTATGGGCAGGTAGAGGGTTCCTGTCAAGGAACAATGAACCCCCAATACAACAATCCATTTATGGTTCTGTCTCAGTCTGCCCCCCTCCACAGACATGGACATGTAAGACCACCCATATCAGAACAGCATGGTTCTTCCTTTATGGTTCTGTCTCAGACCACCCCCCTCCACAGACCTGGACATGTAAGACCACCCATAACAGACCAGCATGGTTCTTCCTTTATGGTTCTGTCTCAGTCTGCCCGCCTCCATAGACATGGACATGTAAGACCACCCATAACAGACCAGCATGGTTCTTCCATCATGGTTCTGTCTCAGTCTGCCCCCCTCCATAGACATGGACATGTAAGACCACCCATATCAGAACAGCATGGTTCTTCCATCATGGTTCTGTCTCAGTCTGCTCCCCTCCATAGACCTGGACATGTGAGTCCACCCATATCAGACCAGCAGGATTGTAGGATCTTACATTATTAAAAAGATAGTTGAGTAAGATATTTATGGACACCATCCAATATTTATAGGCAGGTAGAGGGTTCCTGTGAACGAACAATGAACCTCCAATACAACAATCCATTTATGGTTCTGTTTCAGTCTGCCCCCTCCATAGATCTGGACATGTAAGACCACCCATATCAGAACAGCATGGTTCTTCCTTTATGGTTCTGTCTCAGTCTGCCCCCTCCATAGACATGGACATGTAAGACCACCCATATCAGACAAGCATGGTTCTTCCTTTATGGTTCTGTCTCAGACCGCCCCCCTCCACAGACCTGGACATGCAAGACCAACCATATCAGACCAGCATGGTTCTTCCTTTATGGTTCTGTCTCAGTCTGCCCCCCTCCATAGACATGGACATGTAAGACCACCCATATCAGAACAGCATGGGTCTTCCTTTATGGTTCTGTCTCAGTCTGCCCTCCTCCATAGACATGGACATGTAAGACCACCCATATCAGACCAGCATGGTTCTTCCATCATGGTTCTGTCTCAGTCTGCCCCCCTCCATAGAAATGGACATGTAAGACCACCCATATCAGAACAGCATGGTTCTTCCTTTATGGTTCTGTCTCCGTCTGCTCCCCTCCATAGACACAGACATGTAAATCCATCCATTACAGACAACCATGATTAAAGGATCTTACATTATGAGAAATATGGCTCTGTCTCAGTCTGCCCCTCTCCATAGACCTGGACATGTAAGACCACCCATATCAGACCAGCATGGTTCTTCCCTTATGCTTCTGTCTCAGTCTGCCCCCCTCCATGATTAACCATATCAGACCAGCAGGATTGATGGATCTTACATTATGAGGTAAGATAATTGTCTGAAACTTGCACAGACACCATCTAACAACCATGGGCAGATAGGGGGTCCCTGTGCAGGAACATGGCAACCCCGGTACATTCATTAATGGTCCTGTCTTGGAACGCCCAGTGTAGACTGCTATGTTTGAAAGATCTTCCAGTATAAGGAACATGGTTGGGTGGGACATGTATAGACACCATCTTATAGCTTCAGCCAGAAAAGGGAACATTTCCGGCACCCCAAAATCTATTCATGGTTGAGTCTTTGTCTGCCATCTAAAGACATGTAAGGTGTTATTTTGGAGCTGCATGAGAAGGTAGATACATGGTGTCCATACATGTCATGGTGTCCATGGAGGGAACGAGGATATCCAGTTGGATAGTTATGACCTGTTTGGTCCTGTGCAGGCTCTTGAGTAACCCATCTCGAACATTAGTAGAATGTTTAACTTCCTTAAGTTATTTCTACCCATAAACTAGCTGAGCATCTCATAACCAGAACCTGGTTTCACACAAGGTATCAAAAGTAGGTCAAGAGTCTGTACAGGCCAACATTAACATAGGTGAGGTAATCCAAAACATTAAACCAGACGAGTTGTGGACGAGGAGGACAAATGAAGACGCCATTTTACTTTATCTATTTTTTTTATTTAGTGAGAATTGCTGCCTCGTCCGTATGAGTCCGATGGTGGAGCATCAGCAAGGCCGTCTGAGCGAATCGTTTACCGCACACCGAGCAGCAGTATGGCTTCTCCGCAGCATGGACCTTCTGGTGCTTGACAAGGTCTGGCCTACATGTGAACCTCTGGCCGCAGTCTTTGCAGGAGAAGGGCCGCGAACCACCGTGTGTCCTCTGGTGCTTCTGCCGGTCAGAATTGGTAGAGAAAGGCTTGCCGCACTCGGAGCACGGGTACGGCTTTTCTCCTGTGTGGATCCGCCGGTGGACAATGAGGCTGGCGCTGCAGTTGAAGCTCTTCCCACAGAAGGAACAAGAATAAGGCCTCTCCCCGGTGTGAATGCGCCGGTGCACCGTGAGGTGGGCATTGCGGTTAAAGCGCTTGCCGCAGTCCGGACAGGAGAAGGGCCTCTCCCCTGTGTGGATCCTCTGGTGAAGAGTAAGGTGGGCGCTACAGCTGAAGCATTTTCCACATTCGCTGCACGGGTAGACCTGCATCCCTTTGTGCAGTCTGTGATGGACGGAGAGCAGGGAGCTTGTTGGGAATGACTCTCCACATTGAGAGCAGAGGAATGAGCGCAGGCCTTTGTGGGTGGCCTGGTGCCGGAGGAGTTCAGGGACGCTGGCAAAGCTCTTCTGGCAGAAGAAACAGTAGTGTGGCCTGGCCCGGATATACGCTTGGCGGCTCTGAGTGAATTGGGCCTCCCCAGGAACAGCGGCCATTGCATTTCTTGCTCTGGAGAGAGGTTCCTCCTTAATCCTGGGCGGTGCAATGTACTGAGAAAGGTCCAGAGGTGTGTATATGCTTGGGTGGGAAGTATCCATCTGCTCCCATGAGATAGGCTCTTCCTTGATATGGAGATGGTTATAATCTGAAGTATAAATATCAGCCTGAGATAGATCTTCCAAGAGGGGCTCCTCTTTAATGCGGGTAACCGTGTACTGCTCTTGTGTCAGGGTGGAGATGTCAAAGTGTTGTAGATGTTCCTCAGGTTCCTCCTCGTCAATGGCCACAAACTTTCCTGGAGCACCTTGAGGTGAATCTGTAGATGGCAAAACATTAATGTCAGTATAACCCTTCACCATGGGACCCGGAGCCCTGCCTCATACCTGTAGATCTGGTGGTCTGATCCGTCATGACAATGTCCTTGTAGAGATCCTTGTGTCCTTCTAAATACTCCCACTCCTCCATGGAGAAATAGACAGAGACATCCTGACACCTTATAGGAACCTGACACACACAATGATACCGTCACCATCCAGACACATCCCGCGTCTGTTACTAGATAATGTCCCACAATTCCCAGCTCACCTCTCCTGTCAGCAGGCTGATTATCTTCTGCGTGACCGCCAGGATCTTCTTGTTACTCTTAGGCGTCAGAGAATGGGGTGGAGGCAACTTTATAGTCATGTGATCATCAAACCTCACAGATGGGCTCTGGAATTAAAAAATAAAATTGATATGAAGATGAAGCTCCCAGAATCCTCCTCACCTCTCCGGTCAGGTCTGAGTATTATTAATGGAGATCAGTGATGTCATGTGACCTCCCAGAATCCTCCTCACCTCTCCGGTTAGGTCTGTGTAGTATTAGTAGAGATCAGTGATGTCATGTGACCTCCCAGAATCCTCCTCACCTCTCCGGTCAGGTCTGTGTGTTAT
>CM070037.1:5316457-5335309 GCA_036250615.1 Ptychadena robeensis | reverse complement strand
TGGTCTGTTTTAATGGATCCTAATTTTTATCTCAGAGTGTATGGCTAGCATAAGTCTATCCGCTATCAGTTTCGCACAGATTTTCAAGTCTACATTTATCAATGAAACTGGACGATAACTGGGGCACTGGCTAGGGTCTTAGTCCGGTTTAAAGATTAAGGTTACGTGGGCTTCTGGTGAAGGGCATGTCAGTGGAGACTGCATTAAAGGTAGTAGTCAAAAGGGGGGACAAAGTATCTAAGAACGTTTTATAGGAGGTGGACGTGAAACCATCCGGGCCGGGGCTCTTTCAGGGGGTAGAGATTTAATGGTGGTGGCGACTTCAAGTTCAGAAAACGGAGCCTGGAGATTATCTATGGGGAGAAGAGGTAGAGCAGTAGCAGATATATATGAGAGCAGGTCAGGGGAGGGTGGAGTGGCCAAGGAGGACCTATCCTGCCTTTTAATATTATATAGAGACGAATAGTATTCATGAAAAGCATTTACAATATCGGATTGCAAGTAAGATAGCTTGCCCGATTTAGTAGTGATTTTGGAAATAAACCTCTTTGCTTGTTTGGCTTTTATTGACCTTGCCAAAAAGCGCCCCGGTTTGTTACCATACTGGTACAGCGTGCGAGATAGGCAATCCCTATGTCTAAAATATGATTGGTCGAAAAGGCAGCGTAATTGAGAGTGCTTGAGCAGCAGCTGTTGAAATGTGTCAGAAGCAGAGTCAGCCTTGTGAGAACATTCCAATTGCTTAATGTCAGCTAACAATTTAGTAATAAGAGAAGAGCGCTCTCTTTTGAGCCTAGAGCCATGGGAGATCAAAACGCCTCTAATAACTCCCTTCAACGTCTCCCATTTAACATGAAGGGGGGTTTCGTCAGTAGAGTGATCTGCCTGAAAATGCGAGATGCATTGTACAACATCCTGCCTAATCAGAGGGTCACCCAAAAGAGTCTCGTTCAATCTCCATGTTGGATAGGGCCTAACGGTATCAGGAATACAAAGACTAAGGTGGATAGGATTATGATCCGACCAAATCTGTGGGCTAATGGAAGAAGTAGGTTTCCAGTCAAGTAAAGGGTGAGTAATAAGGGAGTAATCTATGCGGCTATGAGAATTATGAAGAGCAGAAAAATAAGTGTAATCTTTTACTTCGGGATGCATTATGTGCCAGACATTGAGCAATTGTAGGGAGAGGAGCTTGGCTTTAAGCCTGTTAAGTTTATTACGTGAGACATAGCCTCTGCCAGAAGAGGAATCCACCTCCGGGTTCACCGTCAAATTGAGGTCACCACCCAAGACAACCATCCCCTCAGCAAAGTTCTTCAGGACCCGCAAGAGAAAGCCGATGGAATCATTGTTAGGAGCATATACATTTACAAAAGTTTACCAAAAATGGTTCCTTTGGAAAAAAGGTACCTGCCCTCAGTGTCAGAATGAGAGGCGACTAATTTAAGGGAGAGATTTATGAATGCCAATCACTACTCCCAGAGATTTGTGAAGGGGATTATGACTGAAGTGCCAGGAATCAAAATATCTGGTGGGCATGGGAGGAGCCGACTCCTGTTTGAAGTGGGTCTCCTGCATTTTGTTTATGCATGTCCAGCAACACCTTTTTGAGGAATATTGAGCCCCTGGGCGTTTAGCGAGGCAAAGTGTACTTCAGCCATGCGGAGATGTGTATAAGAAGGGGATTAGCCAATGCTCAGTTTCCGGTCCTGTAAGAAAGCATAGAAAACAGAAAAGAGAGGAGAGAGAAAAGAAAAGGGGCAGTAAAGAAAGACAGCAGAACAAAACAGAAAACATCCTGAATCTAAATCCCACAGCCCGTAGATAGTCAAAATCCACAGCCTGTAGGAGCTGACTTAAAAAGTCATAAACGACAAAGCGATAAAACTCTTGTCAACCTATGGGGGGTAGGTGCGGCCTACGACAAGTCTGCCGGAGGGGAGGTACCAAAACTCTACGGATGATATTACTATCACTACTTAAATCGGTAAGCAAAAGACAGGTAATACACCAATAAACAGCACAGTTATAGGATCATAAAAATGCAAAAAAGAAGAGAAAAAAAGGGGGGGGGGACAAAACAGAAAAAACTAAAAGCTCAAAACAGAAAAAACAAAAAATCTCAAGAGCGTCTCTCCCCCCCTTCCCCACCAAAAGACCCAGAGCGTCTAGAAAGAAATACCACTAACATGTAGGTTTCACCCAGGTGTAAGCGCAGAAACAAGGTCTTCATGGCAGGGCCAGGCCAAAAATATACTCATGGCCCTGTGCGATTAGCGAGGTGGCGTGGAATGCTTATCCGCCCTCTTCTTCTTCAGCTGTTGCCATTGTACGAAGTTGGGGAGCTTCTGCTGTGATTGCAAGACTGGGTCAGGCCAGGGTTCCAGATCCATTACGGGCAGTCCCAAAGCTCCAGTGAAAGCAGGCAGGTCAGACGGGGAATGAAGGACATAAGTCTTATCCTGGTATCGTGCTTGAAGTTAAAAAGGAAAACCCCAGGTGTATGGAATGTTGGCTTCGGCCAGGGCTCTCGTGAGAGGACGCAGAGAGCGTCGCCTGCCTAGAGTTCTCCTGCAGAGATCGGGAGTTAAGGACACGGGATAACCATCTAGGTCAAGTTGTCCAGCCGCTCTAGCCTTTTGCATGATGTTTTCCTTCTGCAGGTAAAAGTGGATCCTACACAGAACATCTCTAGGTCTGTTGAGCACGGAGTTCCTGGAGCCAGGAGTTCTGTGAATCCTATCGTTGCCCAATATGGAGTTGAATCGGCGTAGAACGGTAGGCTGAAGGTCGACGTTGGAGACAGATTCTGGGATGCCCCTGATCCGTATGTTGTTACGCCTGTTCCTATCTTCAGTATCATCCTCCTGTACCCAAATAGTTTGGAAATAGCACTGGTGAGTAGCCACGGTTTCTTGTAAGAATTGCACCACCGAAGTTAAAGCAGCAGTTGAGGTTTCTACAGGGTCAAGACATTGGTGTAGGCTGGAGAGGCCCTCATGAATGTCTGCCATGTCCTGCTTGTGAGTTTGCTCAAACTTTTGGAACATCATTTTGTGGACAGGAGAGCAAAATACTCCTTAAAGGAGCGGTGAAGCTCAAGGTCGTCTAGGCCGCTCTCTGACGCTCTATGATGATGAGTCATCTTCCTCTATGGAAAAATAGTTATTGTTGGCAACTGCGGCGAAGATTTAGCATTTGCGTCAGAGGCTTTCATTTTATAGGTAGGGGCTTTAGAAGACTCAGATGCTTGACGAAAGAAACGGTCAATGTCTCTCCTGGGTTTGAAGGCGGACGGCGTCTGCTGGGAGGAGGACGTCCTCCGAGTGTTTGAGCGCCCCATCTGAGGACGGTAGTTACTTTTGGGTGAAAAGTATTAGGGCGGAGTGGAGGGATGCCACCAGGGGCAGTGGGATATGAAAATGCTGGAGTCACATTGTAGTGGAGAAAGATACAATGAGACAGTCCGACAGTCCAATCTGCTGGACAGAATAGTAACAAAGGGCAGTCCAGTGATATACTTAGTACAGTCACTGAGGACTAGGCTGGCAGAAGGGTGATAATGACCTAAAAGCCAAACTTGTAATCCAAAAGAGGCAAGTTTTTCTTGGATTTAATGATATTTACCAAATATAAATAAGTTATACAATACTGCCACCTAGCTGCATAAATCCTATGTTGCATCTAATTCAAGAAAGTTACAAATAGGTTAATATAATGGTTAATATAATTAACCTAGTTTGATTGTCAATCACCACCCAATCCTATCTTGGAAATGATTGAAGAATTTCAAGTTGAGTGGGGTGTGTCTTTAAGATAAGGCAGACTATTAGAAGTTATGCACGAGAGAGAATGGGGGCGCGAACGATCGTGCCGGAATCGCATGCAGCCCACCTTGTCAATCGATCAGGTCGATCGTTCAGGGGCTCAGAATCGGATCCGACGGAGAAGAACCAACATGTGGTCTTTCTCATCACGATTTCTGCCGGATAAGGGGGAGTTGCCATTTGTGAGGTGGAATCGGAGGTGAAATCGCACACGGATCGTGCCGGAAATCCGCTCGGACAAGGTGGTATGCTGGCGATGGATACTCTTAATTGGCGATGATCACACCTGCGATTCCCGGCAGAGTCGCCGGAATCGATCGGATGATGATACGATTGGACATGGAATCCGACACTCGTGTATGGATCGCTTAAGGTATTCCATGTTCTGATCTCTAAACTTTATCAAAAAATTCCTTAAGGGTTGGAGTGGTACTGGATTTCAGTGCCTGAAACGCTTCTTGCGGCCATCAACATGTTTATAATAATTTTATTGAGCCCCAGGATATGCGTTTTCACATCCACTGGATATCCTTCCCATACACTGTTGATAATTCATTAATACTCTCCAATATAAATTCAAGCTCGACAAGTCCAGAATATATGGTCTATTGTGCCCTTGTCTCTCATGCACCTCCAGAGGTCTCTGAGGCCTGGGGGTAGATTCTGTGGAGTCTATTGGAGTGTAGTCATTGAAAGATAATTTTTACAGGTTCTCTCGGTAATGCTAGGCTACACATGCCGATAAGCGCCGATTTAATCTGACCGAAGGGCGTGGCGTTCTCGCCGTCGGTTCAGGTTAAAAATCGGCCGCTAATCGGCATTCCCCACATGGGGCGACAGATCCCTGTCGCCACTTCTCGGCCGGCCAGAGACGGACATGCCCGATCTTCTCTGGCCGTCTTCATCGAGCTTATGGCCGGCACACAAAGGGTGCCAGGCGATGAAGGGACCCCAGAATGCAACGGGAGGCTAACGTGATGACGTCATCACGTTAGCCTCCCGGAAAGATAAGGAGGAAGATATCGGCTAAGGTCGGTATGTGTATGCTAGCATAGACATGCATATGACATTTTGCTTGCATATCCCATATTTCGACCATTCTCTTCTGTTACTCTTGTCCCACCGCTCTTTCCCATCTATTATATAAGACGGTGTCCACCCTTTATCTCCTCCATTGTCTTATATATTAGGAGATCATACCTTTTGATTTAACCTTGGCTGCAAAACTTTCAAATGGGGTCAGATCTTGCAATTTTCTGTCTGAAATTTGATTTCAACTTAATTGTGCCAAAAACTATTTGGTTAGAGACAACCTTTTTTTGTAGTGTACCCCAACCATCCTCACATCCCAGCAAGTTGGTGATGATACCATGTTCAGGAGCCTTGCAATTAATTCAAAATAGTTATAATGTCTATTGGCATAATTTAAGAGCCATAGCTATATTACTCCTTTTGTTCTCTGTTCAAAATGTTTACGGTTGAAACGGAAAAAAAGCTAAGAAGTTGTTTCTCAATAATGTGTTTAGGAGAAAGAGGGCCCTTTGTTTTACACGGATGGCTTAAAAAAAAAACGTGCGGCAGACAGTTCGCGGTGAACATAGCATGTTCGCAATGCTGGAAAACTAGGGTGTTGACCACCCCCAACATGGAGACAAAGTGCGACCCTCACCTATGTCAGTACAGCCATTAACATTTTTCGCTTGGAGGACACCCGACCCCATTAAAGAAGCAGCACAGTAGCCTTTACATTTCCTGTGTCTCCAGACTAGATAGATAGGGAGAGCTGCTGCTGATGGGGAGGCTGAGTACTCTGTTGTATACTCCATCCAGTGATCTGTAGCTATAGCTTAGGTGTTTGTTAATGTAGTCATTACTGAGCTACAAAAGTCCTTCTCGTGGTAGGGTATGGGCTGCAGAAGTTACTGTCAGGCTGGTAGCCCACTCCAGCTAAGTTTGTGGAAATCTGTAATCTAGATGTGACTTCTGGCCATTAGACCTTAAGAAAACAGCATTTAAAAAAATTATATTTGGAGAAGTTTAGCCATTGATCCCCCTCTGGCGTGGCACTGTCCTGTGATTGTACCCTTTTTTGGTATTTTTGTTCAAATATGACCTGAAGGTTTGAGAAGTTCTCCCTCCATTAAATCAATGGGGTTTGCGCGAAAATGAGATGGCGGTATTTGGAGAGTTCAAAATCGCCCTGTTCGTGAATTCTGCATGGAATTTGCCTTGGCCTGTGGTTAAAAAGCACTATAAATTGGTTCATGTATTCTAACTAAAAACATACGTTTTTGTTTTACAATTATAGCAATCCAGGTGCCGATAACGTGTGTGATAATATTGTGTAAACTGCCAGAAACTCTCATTTAATGATGGAAATGTCAAAAACAAACCATCAAAAATGTAATTTATTGTCTTGTTTTTCTTGGATTTTTTAAAAATATAATTTATAAGAAAAAACACAACAAAACAAGCATACAGATTGACAATATACATTTCACAGTTTTTACAGTTAAGCGCCACACACGGGTAGATTCCCGTGCAATCGACCGGCGACAATTACAGCGTGGTGAGTCACACGATGAATTGAGCGTCAATCGTACAGTATCAATGTGACACCACATGGGCACATCAATTACTGGACGATGGAGACCCGGGTCCCTGGGCTGGCAGCGCTGAAACCTGAGCTGGAGACACGCACAGGCACGACCCAGCCAGCCCCCCTCCTCCTCTCTATAGGCAGCTTCTCTGGATTCCGTGTTGGCCACGCCCCTTAACACAGGCAGAGCCATAGCCTTTCACCGCCTTGTGTTACCTTCTCCGTCTTCGTTGTTACACCGGCTCACAGCTGTAATCCATTGCATTGAATGGGGATAGCGGGTTCCCTATCAATGCAATGGATTTGACCAAGGTTTTTCCAACATGTTTGGAAACCGTTGGTCGACGTTTTTCGAGCAAGAATCCATTGATCCTGCTCGAAAGGGACAGGTGGAGGCTCAGATAAAGTGACAGATGAGAGGGAGAATCGGCCACCCGTGTTCCTCTAATCTGTTACTCTATCGAGCCATGTGTGGCTGCTTTAGTTCAGAAGTAGCTAGAAGCACAGTGATACTGTCCGGAACAATAAATCCATTACTGCAGCACAAATATCTAAAACAATATAAAACAATAAAACAGTAAAAAACAAATAGCAACCTACATAAAAGAAATAAAACAGATAGGAAGGAAGAAGCTAGAAAAGGAAAAAGAGGAAAGAAGGAGAAACAGGATCTGATACAGGACCCGTGACCCGAGCAAAAAAAACTAATTGAGTTCAATTAAGGATCCATTTTTTTATATCGTCAGATCCCACATATAGGGACCAGACCGCCACGTGTCGACATGAGTTGACATACGGTCTTGCAGCTGCGCAATAGAGGACCTCGATGCGTTGTATGGATTCCATTTCAATGGCCCATTCCTTTAGAGAGGGGGGGTATAGGTTGAATTCCAGTGGCGGGGAATGACCATGACGGGCTGAAATGATTGAAAAAGCGCAGCAAGCCAGCTTAGCTTTGGGAAATGATCCGGGAGGAAAATTAGATAGCAGGGCAATCTGGGGGAGATACAAGGACGTCAGTCAGACACTGTTAATTTGTTGTAAAGGTCCAAGACTAGAGACCAGAATTGGAATACGGGGGGACGGGACCAGAGGTGGAGGAGGTACCTTGCGTGTTGAGCATCGCCCAGCTTGATTGGACACTGAGGGCAGGAACCTACTGATTGCCGTAGGGAAATCTATACCACCTGGACAAACACTTGTAGCTGCGTTCCTGGGCCGTACAATGAGCAGCTCAGGGAATGTGAAAGCGCAAAGATTTTTCACAGGTCACTATCAGAGATGGAAGCATTGTAAGTCTTTTCCCAAGCAGAAATGGTAGCTCGGTCTATCAGCCTATACAGTCCGAAGCAAAATGTCGTAGATACAGGAGAGAGAGTGAGAAGGGAGCAGATGGATAGCAGACAGAAATCCTCGAAAGGGGTAGTGTCCCTTTCAGGATCGCTAATGAGCGTGTGGAAGAGATAAGCCTTTCAGTGCAGATGACATAACCATTGCCTCCCAGTGAGTGCCAATTCAGCAGTCAGGTTGAAGTGTCGTTGCAAACATTGAGTTTAAGTAACTGTTCATGGAGACGAAACGAACCCGTTTCCAGTGCATAAACATCGAAGACGTCATGCCAGGCGGAAAGGCTGGATTGCCCCAAAAGTTGGTGGAGTGGGCCAAGAGAAGAAGAAAATTTATGTTTGGATACAAGATTGATCCCAAGTGAGGAAGAAGAGGGGTGCAGAAAGGCAAAAGCAAATGAGGGGGCCATTATTTAGGAAGTATCCACGGTAGGGAGGGACAGTGGAACAGGAGATAAATGATCATACAAGAGAACCCACAAGTTTATTAGTCACTATAGATGGCGTCTGTTATGTGAGACGGTGAACGGCATATAATAAAGTTTAAGGTTAGGCCAAACCAAGTCCCCCCGAGTTCTTTCGACGTACAAGTGGCGTATTCAGACGAGCTGAGGAAGAGGCCCATATGAGGTGAGGAAATGCAGTCCGGAGCTTAGAAAAGAACGCGGGGGGGGGGAAGGGGGATAGGGAGAGTTTGTGAGAAGTGACAGAATTCTAGGCAGGGATGGCCATCTTAAAGGGTTATCCGGCTGAACCAAGCAGTGCAGGCAGGTCTTCAGGATTTAAGCCTAGCAAAGAAGATTATTGATAGAGGGGGGCACGGGCATCAAGTCAGGTATACAGAAGGGACAAAAAAAGTTATGGGGGATATGAACGCCCAAGGGTATTAATGCTCTCTGGCCCAGGTGAAAGTGAAAAGGGCTTTTTAAAAGTTACTTGTGTGGTTGGCAATGTGAGTTAAGGGATACATGATTTATTAAAGATGACTTTGAAGTTGCTTAAAGTTATAACAATGTCATCAGCAAATAAACCAATTTTGATGACTTGATCCATTATAAACCTTGTAGTCAGGATTGGCACGACCATAGCATTGCCAAAAGTGTACATGCACAATATATAAAGGAAATGGGACAGTGGGCACCCGTGTCTTGTGCCGTTATATATATAAAACGGATAGGACAGCAAACCATTTATTCGAGTTGGCTGTGGCTGACTTAAAGGCTTAAATCTAGCAAGGAAAGTAGGAGGAACACCAGTTGCGGAGCGGGTCCTTCATGAACTGCAAATCAATGGATCAGTCAAACATCTGCGTAATCAACAGAGAGAGAAAGAGGAGATGCTTTCCCCACTGTGCAAGTTGAACTAACTGAGGGATGAGACAAACTAAAGCAGGCCATACACTCTGAGATAAAAATTAGGATCCATTAAAACCGCACAATGAAAGCATTATCAGCCTGAAATCCAAAACCATGTCCATGGTACAACCGATTATAGTACGATGTAATGCACGTTTTTTTTTTAGATGCGTAATTTATTGGACTGTCAAAAATTTTAATTGGTCTGGCAAATCGGAAACTTCATAACTGTTTTCTAGTTTACCGACCAATTATGCCGAGCTTCTTTAAAAAAAAAAATCACAATGGCTGATATAAATGGCGATGAATTTCGATGACATCCTCGTAAAAAAAAAAAAAAAGACGATTCCTAAATTGGATTTTCAATTGTGGTAGCTTTTTTGCCGAATATTACGATCCAAAACGATAGCGTCGTCGGGATACATGGGTCTGTTTTAAGGAATCCTAATTTTATCCTCAGAGTGTATGGCTAGCATAAGTCTATCCGACATATCAGTTTAGCACAGATTTTCAAGTCTACAATTATCAATGAAACTGGACGATTAAACTGGGGCACTGGCTAGGGTCTTAGTCGGTTTAAAGATTAAGGTTACGTGGGCTATTCTGGTGAAGGGCATGTCAGTGGAGACTGCATTAAAGGTAGTAGTCAAAAGGGGGGACAAAGTATCTAAGAACGTTTTATAGGAGGGGACGTTGAAACCATCCGGGCCGGGGCTCTTTAAGGGGGTAGAGATAGAGATTAATGGTTGGTGGTGGCGACTTCAAGTTCAGAAAACGAGCCTGGAGATTATCTATGGGGAGAAGAGGTAGAGCAGTAGCAGATATATATGAGAGCAGGTCAGGGGAGGGGTGGAGTGGCCAAGGAGGACCTATCCTTGGCTTTTAATATTTTATAGAGACGATAGTATCATGAAAAGCATTTACAATATCGGATTGCAAGTTAAAGATAGCTTGCCCGATTTTAGTAGTGATTTTGGAAATAAACCTCTTTGCTTGTTTGGCTTTTATTGACCTTGCCAAAAAGCGCCCCGGTTTGTTACCCTACTGGTACAGCGTGCGAGATAGGCAATCCCTATGTCTAAAATATGATTGGTCGAAAAGGCAGCGTAATGAGAGTGTCTTGAGCAGCAGCTGTTTGAAATGTGTCAGAAGCCAGAGTCAGCCTTGTGAGAACCATTCCAATTGCTTAATGTCAGCTAACAATTTAGTAATAAGAGAAGCCGCGCTCTCTTTTTGAGCACTAGAGCCTGGGAGATCAAAACGCCTCTAATAAATCCCTTCAACGTCTCCAATTTAACTGAAGGGGGGTTTCGTCAGTATGATGATCTGCCTGAAAATGCGAGAGATGCATTGTACAACATCTGCCTAATCAGAGGGTCACCCAAAAGAGTCTCGTTCAATCTCCATGTTGGATAGGGCCCTAACGGTTATCAGGAATACAAAGACTAAGGTGGATAGGATTATGATCCGGACCAATTGGGGCTATGGAGAAGTAGTTCCAGTCAAGTAAGGGTGAGTAAAGGGAGTAATCTAGCGGCTATGAGAATTAGAAGAGCAGAAAATAAGTGTAATCTTTTACTTCGGGAGCATGGCCAGACATGAGAATGTAGGGAGGGAGTTGGCTTTAAATGTTAAGTTATACGTGAGGACATACCTCTGCCAGAAGAGGAATCCACTCCGGGTTCACCGTCAAATGAGGTCACCACCAAGACAACCCCCTCAGCAAAGTCTCAGGACCCGCAAGAGAAAGCCGATGGATCATTGTTAGGAGCATTAGCAGAGGGGATACTTGTCTTTACATGCTGATGGCACTGTCTGGCAGTAAGGGCACGAGCTGAGCGCAAGCGAGCAGCAGCTGACCGTGACATGGGCGCTGCTCAGGGGTTTAAACTTGTCCTAGTTTAACCCCCTGAGCAGTGCCCAGACTGAGCAACGCCCAGAGGCAAGAGCCTCTTCTGCCTCTGTGTCGGCCCGGCCCTGTATATATCACTGCTATGTAGTGCCGGGTCCTCCCTGATAGAATACATAGTGATTGGAAGGTATATATCACTGCTATGTAGTGCCGGGTCCTCCCTGATAGAATACATAGTGGTTGGAAGGTATATATCACTGCTATGTAGTGCTGGGTCCTCCCTGATAGAATACATAGTGATTGGAAGATATATATCACTGCTATGTAGTGCCGGGTCCTCCCTGATAGAATACATAGTGATTGGAAGGTATATATCACTGCTATGTAGCTCCACAACTATTTTCTGGAACCCTCCTCCCTTCCTCTAAAGGAGGTAAAGCTCTGGAAACAACAGGTTTGTATAGATGGGAACTCGGTGCAGAAATGGTGGGAACCCCTCCTAAAGTTCATTAAATAAACTTGGACAGGACTGGAGATTGGGTAATAAAGACCAAAGATTTAAGTAAATTGCCACTATCCCTATACACAGGGGTGCACATAACATTTTTAGTGAGCTACTCAGGTGAGTACCAGGAGATGGTGTGTGGCATGCATCCCATATGTAGGGTGTTTTTAAAAGGGTCCTTCTTCCTCACTGTCCTCTGCATCAGCTTCGTGCATGGTAGATTCTGCTGCAGATGGACCTCCTTGTTCCTGAGTGATTCTCAGATTAGCTGTCTCCATCCACAGGTCACCAGCTGGCTTTGGGTCACATGTAACTTTCAGAGTACACAGTGCATTTGAACCCCCCAGATCTCATACCTCAGTAATGCAACCCTGAAAGTTTCTGGATTAGTAACTAACCCCTGAGACTACCTGCAGTCCAAATGTCAACCTTTCATAGTCATATTTCAACTGTCAGCATTCCAACAGTGCTTTTCTCTTGCCAGATTGCCACAGATTCTCTTGCCACTGCTTTTTTCTCTACATTGGACACACGTCCACAGTGGGGAGAAAAGAGGCAGAGAGGACACTTCCTATTCAAATGAATGGGACAGTTTCCACACCTGGTTATCTAAGCGGTGTGCCAACGGTGGTGATATGAATCTGTGGAATGCTGCATCTTCATTGCAGCACCGCGCGGTGCCGCTGAAGACACGTCCATCGACGATCAATCAAAGATGTGAAAGAGTATGCTAAATTAATAGGGCCCTAAGCCATGGGCAAACTGCCTGCATGGAAAATCCTACGGCAAATGTTCAGACATGCATCTTTTTACGACTAGCGCACGGAAACAGCAGAGGACAGATGGCCTTACATACGTCTACTCTTACTATCAACCCCCAGATCTCCAACAACCATAAAAGTCCAATCTTTTTTTAGTCATTGACATTCCCAATTTGACTCCTCTAACTGCAACCTTTCATGGTTATTAATGTTTCCCTGTGGTTATACAAGTGACATAAATTGTATACATTTAACAATAAAACTGATAAAAAAATTAATTTTTACAGCAGTGTATAGATGCAATACCAATTTCAGCCACTCAGTGTCTCCAGTGAGCACTTGTCATCACTGGGCTTCTCACACATGGAGGAGAGAGAGAGGGAGGGGGGAAGCTGATGATTTCTCTACGACAGTCAGACTCCTCGGTGTACACAAATGCACTCAGTATCAACAATATAAGTCCGCATAACTAGGTTTTCACCCCATTTGCGTACTGGCGGACCACTAATGTGCCCCTTGCCTATATTACACACATACAATAAAAGGGGAATTCACCCACAAGGGTTAGAACCTCAGGGGACTTTGTGGCCAGAAATCATACATTTAGCAGATGTAAAGTAGCAATTTATTTGCACATGTTGTTGTGCCTTTTAGTAGGGGTACAGCGTTTTATATATTTTTAGTTATAACTAGAGATGGTCGAATTTTTTGGCTTGCTAACTTTGTGAGCTGATTGCAAAGCCCCTGAAAATGGTATCACCACCAAAATTTCTTGAGATGTAGTGAAGGGTTGTGGAAACATGTGTATTAATAAAAGGTTTGAACTAGCACATGTAGTTTCTGCATAAATTAAGTTAAAAAACAAAGTGGAAATTCAGAATTACAAAATTTAAAAATTATTAAATTTTTTAAATAAACATACATTTTATCATCACATTCATCTCTTCAAAATTTTGTTCTCCATAACTATTACATTACTGATGTTCTGTCGTAATTCTCTTAATTCACCATCTCAAGTCCTATAAAGTTATCCCATTTGTTCCATATCTCATGGAAAATTTTAGTCTTATCATTTATGCATGCCGTAAAGGCCCCCATACACGTGTCGGATTCGCACCAGATTCCGGCACGATCGATTCCGGGCGCGTGCACGCGAAACGATCGTGCCGGAATCGCATGCAGCCCACCTTGTCCAATCGATCAGGTCCGATCGTTCAGGGGCTCAGAATCGGATCCGACGGAGAACCAACATGTTGGTCTTTCTCATCCGATTCTGCCCGGATCAGGGGGAGTTGCCATTTGTGAGGTGGAATCGGAGGTGAAATCGCACACGGAATCGTGCCGGAATCCGCTCGGACAAGGTGGTATGCTGCGATGGATACTCTTAATTGGCCGATTGATCACACCTGCGATTCCCGGCAGAGTCGCCGGAATCGATCGGATGATGAATCGATTGGACATGGAATCCGACACGTGTATGGCTAGCTTAAGGTATTCCATTGTTCTGATCTCTATAACTTTATCAAAAAATTCCTTAAGGGTTGGAGTGGTACTGGATTTCCAGTTGCCTGAAATCACGCTTCTTGCGGCCATCAACATGTTTATTTAATAATTTTATTGATGCCCCCAGGATATGCGTTTTCACATCCAACTGGATTATCCTTCCCATTACCTTGTTGATAATGTCATTAATACTCCTCCAATATAAATTCAAGTCTGGACAAGTCCAGAATATATGGTCTATTGTGCCCTTGTCTCTCATGCACCTCCAGCAGGTCTCTGAGGCCTGGGGGTAGATTCTGTGGAGTCTATTTGGAGTGTAGTACCATTGAAAGATAATTTTATACAGGTTCTCTCGGTAATGCTAGGCATACACATGCCGATAAGCGGCCGATTTTTAATCTGACCGACGGGCGTGCGCGTTCTCGCCGTCGGTCAGGTTAAAAATCGGCCGCTAATCGGCATGTCCCCACATGGGGCGACAGATCCCTGTCGCCCCACTTCTCGGCCGGCCAGAGAACGGACATGCCCGATCTTCTCTGGCCGTCTTCATCGCAGCTTATGGCCGGCACACAAAGGGTGCCAGGCCGATTGAAGGGACCCCAGAATGCAACGGGAGGCTAACGTGATGACGTCATCACGTTAGCCTCCCGGAAAGATATCGGAGGAAGATATCAGCTAAGGTCGGTATGTGTATGCCTAGCATAAGACATGCATATAGACATTTTGCTTGCATTATCCCATATTTCCGACCATTCTCCTTCTGTTATCTCTTGTCCCACCGCTCTTTCCCATCTATTCATATAAGACGGTGTCCACCCTTTATCCTCCTCCATTGTCTTATATATTATGGAGATCATACCTTTTTGATTTAACCTTTGGCTGCAAACTTTTTCAAATGGGGTCAGATCTTGCAATCTTTCTGTCTGAAATTTTGACTTTCAACTTAATTTGTGCAAAAACTATTTGCGTTAGAGACACACTTTTTTTTTGTAGTGTACCCCCAACCATCCTCTACATCTCCAGCAAGTTTGGTGATGATACCATGTTCAGGAGCCTTGCAATTAATTCAAAATAGTTATAATGTCTATTGGCATATATTTAAGAGCCATAGCTATATTACTCCATTTTGTTCTCTGTTCAGAAAATGTTACGGTTGAAACGGAAAAGCTAACAGAAGTCTAGTTTCTCAATAATGTGTTTAGGAGAAAGAGGGCCCCTTTGTTTTACAGTGATGGCTTAAAAAAAAAACGTGCGGCAGACAGTTCGCGGTGAACATAGCATGTTCGCAATGCTGGCAAACATTATGGGTGTTTGACCCACCCCCTAACATGGAGACAAAGTGCGACCCCTCACCCTATAGTCAGTACAGCCATTAACATTTTTCGCTCCTGGAGGACACCCGACCCCCATAAAAGAAGCAGCACAGTAGCCATTTTACATTTCTCCTGTGTCTCCAGTACTAGATAGATAGGGAGAGCTGCTGCTGATTGAGGGATGGCTGAGCTACTTCGTTGTTATACTCCATCCAGTGATCTGTAGCTATAGCTTAGGTGTTCTGTTACATGTAGTTCATTACTGAGCTACAAAAGTCCTTCTCTGTGGGTAGGGTATGGGCTGCAGAAGGTACTGTCAGGCTGGTAGCCCACTCCAGCTAAGTTTTGGTAAAATCTGTAATCTAGATGTGACTTCTGGCCATTAGACCTTAAGAAAACAGCATTTAAAAAAATTTATATTTTGGAGAAGTTTAGCCATTGATCCCCCTCTGGCGTGGCACTGTCCTGGTGATTGTACCCTTTTTATTGGTATTTTTGTTACAAATATGACCTGAAGGTTTGAGAAGTTCTCCCTCCATTAAAATCAATGGTGGTTTGCCGCGAACATGAGAATGGCGGATATTTGGAGAAGTTCAAATCGCCTGTTCGTGAACTTCTGCTGAATTTGCCCTTGGCCCTGTGGTAAAAAGCACTATAAATTGGTTTCATGTATTCTAACTAATAACATACGTTTTTGTTTTACAATTATAGCAATCCAGGTGCCGATAACGTTGTGTGATAATATTGTGTAAACTGCCAGAAACTCTCATTTTAATTTGAGGAAATGTCAAAACAAACCATCAAAAATGTAATTTATTGTCTTGTTTTTCTTGGATTTTTTAAACAATATAATTTTTATTAAGGAAAAATCAACAACAAAACAAGCATACAGATTGAACAAGTATACATTTCACAGTTTTTACAGTTAAGCTGGCCACACACGGGTAGATTCCCGTGCAATCGACCGGCGATCAATTACAGCGTGGTGACGTCACCACGATGTAATTGATCGCGGGTCAATCGTACAGTAATCAATGTGCACCACATGGGCACATCAATTACTGGACGATGGAGACCCGGTCCCTGGCTGGCAGCGCTGAACCTGAGCTGGAGACACGCACAGGCACTGACCCAGCCAGCCCCCCTCCCTCCTCTCTATAGGCAGCTTCTCTGGATCCGTGTTGGCCACGCCCCCTTAACACAGGCAGAGCCATAGCCTGTCACAGCCTGTGTTTACCTTCTCCGTCTTCGTTGTTTACACCGGCTCCAGCTGTCATCCATTGCATTGAATGGGGATAGCGGGTTCCCTATTCAATGCAATGGATTTCGACCAAGGTTTTCCAACATGTTGGAAACCTGTTGGTCGACGTTTTTCGAGCAGAATCCATTGATCCTGCTCGAAAGGGACAGTGGATGGCTCAGATAAAGTGACAGATGAGAGGAGAATCGGCCACCCGATGTTCCTCTAATCTGTTACTCTATCGAGCCATGTGTGGCTAGCTTTAGTCTCAGAAGTAGCTAGTAAGCACAGTGATACTGTCAGGAACAATAAATCCATTATCTGCAGCACAAATATCTAAAACAATAAAACAATACAACAGTAAAAACAAATAGCAACCTACATAAAAAGAATAAACAGATAGGAAGGAAGAAGCTTAGAAAAGGAAAAAGAGGAAGAAACAGGATCTGATACAGGACCCGTGCAATGAGCAAAAAAAACTAATTGAGTTCAATTTAAGGAATCCATTTTTTTATATCGTCAGATCCCACATATAGGGACCAGACCGCCCACGTGTCGACATGAGTTGACATACGGTCTTGCAGCTGCGCAATAGAGGACTCGATGCGTTGTCTGGATTCCATTTCAATGGCCCATTCCTTTAGAGAGGGGGTATAGGTTGACTTCCAGTGGCGGGGAATGACATGACGGGCTGAAATGATGAAAAAGCGCAGCAAGCCACGCTTAGCTTTGGAAATTGATCCCGGGAAATTAGATAGCAGGGCAATCTGGGGAGATACAAGGACGTCAGACACTGTTAATTTGTTGTAAAGGTCCAAGACTAGAGACCAGAATTGGAATACGGGGGGACAGGACCAGAGGTGGAGGAAGGTACCTTGCGCTGTTGAGCATCGCCAGCATTGATTGGACACTGAGGGCAGGAACCTACTGATTGCCGTAGGACATCTATACCACCTGGACAACACCTTGTAGCTGCGTTCCTGGGCCGTACATGAGCAGCTCAGGGAATGTGAAAGCGCAAAGATTTTTCACAGGTCACTATCAGAGATGGAGCATTGTAAGTCTTTTTCCCAAGCAGAAATGTAGCTCGGTCTCTCAGCATATACAGTCCGAAGCAAAATGTCGTAGATACAGGAGAGAGAGTGAGAAGGAGCAGATGGTAGCAGACAGAAATCCTCGAAAGGGGTAGTGTCCCTTTCAGGATCGCCTAATGAGCGTGTGGAAGAGATAAAGCCTTTCAGTTGCAGATGACATAACCATTGCCTCCCAGTGAGTGCCAATTCCAGCAAGTCAGGTTGAAGTGTCGTTGCAACATTGAGTTTAAGTAACTGTCATGGAGACGAACGAACCCCGTTTCCAGTGCATAAACATCGAAGACGTCATGCCAGGCGGAAAGGCTGGATTGCCCAAAAGTTGGTGGAGTGGGCCAAGAGAAGAAGAAAATTTATGTTTGGATACAAGATGATCCCAAGTGCGTAGAAGAGGTGGTGCAAGAAAGGCAAAAGCAGATGAGGGGGCCCTTCATTTAGGAAGTATCCACGGTAGGGAGGACAGTGGAACAGGAGATAAATGATCATACAAGAGCACCCAAAGTTTATTAGTTCTACTATAGATGGCGTCTGTTATGTGAGACAGGTGAACGGCCATATAATAAAGTTTAAGGTTAGGCAAACCAAGTCCCCCCGAGTTCTTTCGACGTACAAAGGTGGCGTATTTCAGACGAGCTGAGGAAGAGGCCCATATGTAGGTGAGAAATGCAGTCCGGAGCTTAGAAAAGAAAAGCGGGGGAAGGGGGATAGGGAGAGTTTGTGAGAAGTGACAGAATTCTAGGCAGGATGTCCATCTTTAAAAGGGCTATCCGGCTGAACCAAGAGTGCAGGCCAGGTCTTCAGGATTTAAGCCTAGAAAAGATTATTGATAGAAGGGGGGCATAATTCAAGGTATACAGAAGGGAAAAGTTATGGGGGATATGAACGCCAAGGTATTTAATGCTCTCTCTGGCCCAGGTGAAAGGAAAAGTGGCTTTTAAAAAGTTTACTTGTGTGGTTGGCAATGTGATGTTAAGGGCTACTGATTTATTCAAGATGACTTTGAAGTTGCTAAAGTTATAACAACATGTCATCAGCAAATAAACCCAATTTATGATGACTCTGATCCATTATAATACCTTGTATGTCAGGATTGGCACGAATAGCATTTGCCAAGTGTTCCATGCACAATATATAAAGAAATGGGGACAGTGGGCACCCCTGTCTTGTGCCGTTATATATATAAAACGGATCGGACAGCAAACCATTTATTCGAAGTCTGGCTGTTGGCTGACTATAAAGGGCTTAAATCTTAGCAAGGAAAGTAGGAGGAACACCCAGTTGCTGGAGGGTCGCCTTCATGAACTGCCAATCAAGGCGATCAAACACTGCGTCAATCAACAAGAGAGAAAGAGGGAGATTCTTTTCCCCACCTGTTCAAGGTGAACTAACTGAGGGATGGACAAACTAAAGCAGGCCATACACTCTGAGATAAAAATTAGGATCCATTAAAACCGACCAAT
>CM070037.1:5263236-5278793 GCA_036250615.1 Ptychadena robeensis | reverse complement strand
GGGGCCTTCCGGGTAAGAATTCACATTAAATTAAAGGAAAACGGGCCTTTCACCAGTGTGGACTCTACTGAGTCTATCCATACGTGATGTCCATGATTGTGGTAATGGAGTTTTGCTTCTGAGTCATCTGTGACATCATCGTCTTCTTCCTCATCTCTGAATGGAGAAAGGAATTGTTGCTCAGAGGGCTTCTCAAGGTAAAAGTCCATCTGCTTGGAAGAGAAGTGCTAGATTTGTCTCAGCGATAATTATACAGACCCATTCTCAGGAACCGACAATAAAGTGATGCCATGTTGATTGTGTGTGCGTGAAAAATGACACAAGAAACAACTGTTTCGGCCCTCCCACATTAGTGTTTAATAATTAAAACTCATAATGAATTAACAGAGTTCTACTTAGGGTGATGAAAAAAGTATGAGTATAGCACTAGGATGAAGCTATAAAGGCTTCCTTGTTGGATTCCGGGTGGTCTTGTTGTCATATGGGGACCTTTATGTGTTCCTTGAAGGTGTTTTGAAGAAAAAAAATGTTTCCTAACTAATCTTTGAATTAATTAAGGTAAACGGAGGGGAATGGGGGGGGGGGGTGAAGTTGAAACAAGTCTTCTGTGTACCTTCACCTGTGCCAATCTCTAGGGATCCCTCTACCGACATGGTTGATAGACCATTGGATAGGAGAACCCATCCTTCCTCATTCCTTTACATTTCTACTTTGATACACGAAAGTTCACTCTACACTAGAAAGCACGTGTTCAGGTAAAATTGAATTAAAGCAACACACTAGATCTATGTTTATAGAACCTTAACTTATACCTACCTGATCATCGGTTTGTGTGAAGGATGGTTGAAGACCTTCCGTGTGTGGGATCCGGAATCCAGAGGACGGGGACCTCTCTATGGTGGGTTCCTGTTACTGGATTCCTTGTAGGCAACCACACACACTGATGAATACATTGTGTCGATGGTTTACAGATCATGGGGGGTCTAGGGGGACCCTCATACTCTTTGCTTTACATTAAAGTCTCCTCTTACCGGGGAATGTTGAGGGCGGCTTGTACTCCATCTCCTCACCTTCATACATTTCGTCCTTTACTTATTGTTTGATGGTTGGTACATCTTGCAGCTTCTCTCTGGAATAAGGAAAGATTAAAGTCAGTATTCACAGAGCAAACTGCAACAACTCTCCTCCATCGTATCCTTATTATACTGATCATGGTAAGGGGTGGTGTGAACCTCCTGGTGTGGGTCTCATGGAATCCAGAGGACGGGGACATCTCTGGGGTGAGTCCTGTTACTGGTTGGCCTCTGTCATATTGCTTTGTATCCTGCCGAAATCTCCATCACCCCACCCTTTCATCGTTCTCTCTTTTATCTCTTTTTTAACAGCGACATTCAAATCTCTTTCTGTTTTTTAAAGAAAAAAGTCGTCATCCCTCCGATGCCGCCACCCAACCTTGCTACACACATTCTTCTACACGCTCATGGTGAGGGCTGGTGTGACCCTTCCTGGGTAGGATGCTGGGAATCCAGAGGCGGGGACATTCCCCCGGCCCCCATCCCCCGGTCTGCAACAAACAACTGTATTGGATTTTGATGTGGTCTTACAGCTATTAACTTCACAGAAACCCGGGTATTTTCTCTTTTTATATTTCTAATAGGAGACACTAAGTAACTCAGTACGAGCAATACTGTCCTATGATTGCAGGTTTCATTGTGTTATAGTGCAAGGTAAACAATCTCATTGGCTGGATGTTTGGCCATGTTTCTGTGGTAACAGGAATGAGTAGAAACAAGCTGCTAATAGATTGGTTGTTGTTGTGATTCCTGGGATGTGCCCCACTCAGTTACATTCTGCATTCAGTCTGTACCTATGGCCGGGTTTCAGTCTCTATTTGGGACGTTGTGGTCTTTCGCTAGACACTTTTGTTTTATTTGTGTGCCAAAGTTTTGGAGTATTTTACGTGGACACTTGGCTCTCAAGACAGACACGGGTCGCACAAGGTGCATAGATGATGTGGAGGAAGATTTCGTTTTCGTGAAAGCTAAGAAAAACATTCGGTTCCTATGATGCGGCGGGACCCACACTGTTTCGGTAGATGTACGAGGCTTTGATACAAAAACAAAAAAAGACCTTATCTACCCAACCCCGTAGTTCCGCCATTTTGTCCGTGCCCCATGCATCCAATCCAGTTCCATCCCCCCTACAAGTTGGATTGGATTAACCGGAGTGATTCGAGGACGGAAAAAGAGAAATAATAATCACAGGGACTGATGAGCTCACAGAGTGTGGTCGAGAGGGGCCCCAACCATTTTCTCTGAGAGACGCCAACCTACTAGCTTCAGCCTAGTTAGAGATTTAGGCCTTTTCCAAAGATGGGAGCCGAATTTGCCAAAAGACATATAGGGAACAACATCCGATAGAGTTATGGTGAGAATGGATTACAGGAATCGAAATAGCCCCTCAACTCAAGGCTGTTCTAAAGTGGTCAAGACAAGGATATAATCTGCTGACTACTTGGAAACTTCATTACTGGTACGGGACACCAATGATAGAAGAAACTAATCATAGATACATCTTGCAATCGCTTCCTAGGACACTTGGTTTTGGGAAGAAACTATAATTGATTTCTATTCCAAATATAAACCTGCTGATTGGTAAAAAAATCGATCAAATTACATTGATTGTACAGTCAATTGAACCATGTGTGGCTAGCTTAACACTGTGTATAGCTCCCCTTCCCCTGAACTACACTACCCACAATGCCTTGCTCCTCCTCTCTCACCCCTCCCCCAAAGTCAGTGTGTCATCAAACAAAGCCGGAATCATGGAGGGAGAGGTATGTGCTGAGAGCCGTGTGTCCAGTCTCTGTCCTGTGTGGTAAAGCCCCCCATCATGAGGACCACCAGAAATAGTCTATGGCAGGGGTGGGCAAACTTTTTGACTCGTGGGCCACAATGGGTTCTCACATATGTCAGAGGATCCGGACCAAGAACAGATGGTGGGGAGAAGACTTCTTTATGGCTCCTTCTCATGGGAAACCTGAAATTTTCACAGAAACCTTTTCTTCTTCTCTATGACGCTCCTCCGAATGCGCTTTCACTTTCCATCTTCTGTTTCCAACAGTAATCCGCTGCCATGTTGACGTCCCATCTTCCTTGGTATCGTCTCTCGATATCACGAACATCCTGGTGAAATCTTTCCCCCTGCTCTTCACTATGGTCTCCTATGTTTTTGGTGATACTGTCAATATGGGAGTGTAAGAAATTACGTTTTCCGGTCATCTTACATCCTTGAGCTTCGTAGGCAGTGACCATGGGTTGTACAATGGTTTTGTAGAGCGGGTCTTTAGTGTTTCCTAAAAACTTGTACACTACATTCCTAACCTACCTGACGGTATTCTCATATTGTGCCGAATCAAGTGTTCCCTGCCCTCCCCTCTACACATGACCGATGACGCCGGTGATGTGGGACGGGAAACTGATACCCCTCCATTACGGTCTATGGTGGAAACAAACTCTGCCCAAGGTTCGGCAACACCGCCAGGGAGGTTAGAAGCACCCCACGCTTTTTAAAAATTTTCCTCAAATGTCAAGAGGGGATCAGATGTTTTCGTATGTCAGGGTCAAGTAAAAACTCCCAAAACTTCTGACAGTTTTGGGAACTTGGGACACAGATATCAGAAGCGTTCCTCATCTTTAGGCAGAGATTTGCTAAACTGCGCTAATTTTATATAAAGAAGTGGTTATAAAACCTTTTCTGATGGAACCAAGTTTGTATTTATTACATATGTTTTTGCCTTGAGTTAGGGCATCCCAAAATGGCCGGCCAGTTTTGGTCCAATGGAAGTTTAGGGCTTGACTGCCCCCACGGTCGGTGCTATGGGAGCCCAGGCTCACCTAGTCACACTGGCATGATCTTCCCCAGGGGCTTCCCCATCTACACTTAGAGTGAGACAGAGGAGTGCCCCGCATTTTGCGTGCCCATCCCTATCTGCCGCTCCTGGCACAGACCCTGATTGTTTCATAAGCATAGGAAGCAGGGATCTTTTGTGTAACCTGCCAGCTGGCCCATCAGCATGGTTAGTATTTTGAAGTCTCCACAAATTAACCAACGATGTTCTTGATAGTTCATTTTCTCAAGAATCGGATAGAAGTCATTATAGTTTCCTTCCCAAAGCACCAAGTGTCCTAGGAAGCGTTGCAAATGTATCTATGATTAGTTTCTTCTCTTGGTGCCCGTACCAGAATGAAGTTCCAAGTGTCAGCAGATTTATATTTCCTTGTCTTGACCCTAGCACAGCCTGAGTTGAGGGCTTTTCGATTCCTTTAATCCCTTCTCACCATAACTCTTATGGTTGTTCCTCTATAGTCTTTTGGCAATTCGGCTCCATCTTTGGAAAGGCCTAAATCTCTAACTAGATCACGGTAAAAGTTCAGGAATCAACCGATGATAAGAGGTGGCACCACAATGTGTGTCTAGGTGTATGCAGCGGATTTGTCAGGATCACGGCATAGCTAGTACCCTCAGTAATGCTCAGGTCTGCACCACACACTCTGGGACAAACGCCACCCCACTGGCTGAAACCTGGCTCAGGTCTGGGAAAGTAGAAACTCCTGATTAGACTGTGGTGGGTAGAAGGTCTCAGAATGGACAGTCACTCCAACTCCATCACACCCATACTCGCAGAGCAAACGAAATGAGTTTTTCTTGCCTTTCACCAGAAACGAAGATCTTCCTCACACCTTCTGTGCACCTTGTGAGGAGCCCGTTGTCTGTCTTGATATCCAAGTTTCCACATAAAGTAACCAAAGACTTTTAACACAAATAACACAAAAGTTGTCTGGAGAAATGACACAACCTCACAGTACAGACTGAATGCCGACACATCAGGGTGGATAAAAATCGATGATTTTTTTGATTAAAATCTGATTTGTTTTATTTAAATTTAATTTTTTAAAAATAAAGTGCTTTTTGAGGAAAATCTATTACCATCCCAAGGTTATTCCATGATGAAATAAAGATTAGTTTTTATTATGTAGAATAAGGCTGTTTATGTTTAATTGTTTTAGTAAATAAATTCCATTAATCCATTCACAATGTCAGGCTTTTCCAGGGGTTTTTGTAAGATGTTATAATCAATAAAACTCCACTCTCAGATGTATAGAGGCCAACATCCCAAACACAATAGACAGAAGTTGATGATGGCATAAACTATTCACCCCAAATTTCCCCTAAATAGACATGTATGAGGGGATGGGCCACTCAATATGTAAAAGCAATACATGTAATATACACTGTGCAATCTAGGAAGTAATGACATCCAAAACAATGTGAGATGTTGGGGATGTACACATCAGTACACATGCTTAGACAATTAAAATAGTCCAATTGGTGCAAATTTCCACCAATGCGCGTTTCGTTGAAGACGTCTTCAGGTGGTACCATATGCAGTTTAATTGGCCAATTCTACATGAAGCCCCCCATACACCTTCAGATTCCTCCATACAACTTTCATGAGACCTACCAACAACTATGTAGTATAGTGACCTCCCTGATAGAATACATAGTGATTGGAAGGTGTAGAAAGGTCCTCCTATTACATGGTTTTGGTAGAAGAAAAGTTGGTTGTACAGAAGTTGCATGGTAATTGTATGTGGTGTATGGGGGGCTTTACACAAACAGCCCACACAGGGGATCAGTCATATTGAATAACCAAATCGACATATAAGTGGACACAGACCCTCTCACGTCCATAGATCCATATAGGTGGAATCCACTGCACTGACACCAGTGGAGAACGGAGAGACAGGCTTTAACCACATAAATGCCGTGGTGATCTTCGTACAACAAGATAGATTTTTAATACATTTACTTTGGTAAACATGATCAGTTGATGGTTTGTTACGCAGATCACCAGTGGGGACGCCATCTTCAGAAATCGTGTCTTTTCCCCCTATATTGATCTATGGACGTGAGTGACCCCTGAGGGTCTGTGTCCACTTTTATGTCGATTTGGTTATTCAATATGACGGATACCCTTGTGTCGGCTGTTTTATGTAGATTTGGCGATGAAATTACATATCGTACCCCCTGAAGAAGTCCTCAACAAGTAGGGGTTAAAGTTGCACTATTTGGACTATTTTAATTGTTTAAGTACGTGTACAGATGTGTACATCAACAACATTGTGTATTGTTTTAAATGATATGATGTCATTACTTTATTTTTTGCACTGTGTATAATCAATTTATTGCTTTTGTGTCCCCTCGCCCTTGTCTATTCCAGGGGAAATTTGGGTGATGTGCTTATGCCATCATCAACTTCTTATCACAGATGCTTGGTTTACTCTTGCAGTTCTCAAAACTGCAACAGCAAAAGTGCAACAGAAAAGTTGTCCAAATATGAATCATTAACCTAAACCGGGGATAAAAAAACTAATATGAAGTTGTTATTGTAAAAATCTTCATTTTCAAGTTATACCGGCAAGAATAATTGATTTAAATCAGTTTGATTTAAATCGAGCCTTACTGACTAGTGATTTAAATTGTGGTTTAAATCGGTTTGGTTTAAATCAAATCCACCCTGCGACACATCCAGCAAAATAATGTGGCACATCCAGCAAAATAAACCTACCGATCATACCATACCACTCCACCCCCCACCACTGACCCCCACTCAATTCCTTGTAATTCCTATTTGTATTTCTCTTAATTCTCACTATTAGAAATATAAAATGAATGTAAGAAATAAATATTGGATATGAATTTTTGACTCAAGAATAGAATACCAGATTTCTGTTAACCTTCTTAGTGTTCATGACGAGCCCATCTCGTCCAGAGTTTGTGTGAAGAACGCATATCCCCGGAAAACGACGGCGATGCTGCTTCCAGCCGCAGCATTTCCGGGGTTCTGCGGCTTCACTAATCGTGTCGCGGTGACTTGGAAAGGGGCGAGGGTGAGCAGTGCCATAGACCTCCATGTTCATGGAGGGGCTTCTGCTCTCCAGACCTCACTGCCAGTGTCATGAATGACACCGGCTGTATGGAGGGGGGAGGGAGGAAATGGCAGGCAGTGTACCTCGTACACTGCTGCCATTGCCTGTACCACACTGTTAAAAATGGTGCGGTACAGGCAGTGCGCTAGGGAGGTTAATAAGGGAAATTTTTCCCTTAGTTAAGAAAACCTGACGAGGTGGAATTTTTACAAATATTATTGCCCTCGTAAATATCTGTAAGAAACAGTCAAAATCCAATGCAGTTGTTTGGTTGCAGATCTGTGTATTTGTGTCCCTTGGGAGGTGTCCCCGTCCTCTGGATTCCCAGCATCCCACACAGGAGGGTCACACCATCCCTCACCATGATCGGGTAGAAGAATGTGCGTAGAATAGTTGTTGCAATTTAAACCTGTTTCTAGTTCTGTGTTTTGGAGAGATGAAAACTTTATCTTTTATAAACAGAAAGAAGATTTGAATGTTGCTGTTAAAAAAGAGATAAAAGAGGAGAACGATGAAGGTGGTGGGATGGAGATTTCGGGAGGATACAAAGGCAATATGACAGAGGCACCCAGTAACAGGAACCCACCAGAGAGATGTCCCCGTCCTCTGGATTCCCAGGAGACCACACAGGAGGGTCACACCATCCCTCACTATGATCAGGTATAATAAGGATACAGATGTAGGAGAGTTGTTGCAGTTTGCTCTGTGAATACTGACTTTGCCTTTCCTTATTCCAGAGAGGAGATCTGCAAGATTGTACAACCATCAAACAAGAAATAAAAGGTGAAGAGATGGAGGATCAGCCGCCCCTCACATCACCGGGTAAGAGGAGACTTTATTGTAAAGGAGAGAGCAGTATGGAGGGTCCCCCTAGACCCCCATCATCTGATAAACACATAGACACAATGTATTCAGTCAGTGTGTGTGTTTCCTCCAGATGGATCCAGTAAAAGGAACCCACCACAGAGATGTCCCTGTCCTCTGGATTCCCAGGATCCCACACAGGAGGGTCACACCATCCCTCACCATGATCAGGTAGGTAGAAGTTAAGGTTGTATAAACATGGAGCTGGTGTGTGCTGTAGGTTACACTTTACCCGCTCAATCTTGGTATCTTTTTTTAGAGTGCACTTCTTGGTATCAAAGTAGAAGATGTAAAGTATAAGGAAGAAGAGACACATCCAATGGTCTTTCAACAATGTACGGCAGTGGAGATCCCTTTAGAGATTAGCACAGGTGAGGTACACACGAGACTCTAATCATCTTGCTCTGACTTCAGAACCCCCCAACCACCTTAATTAAATTCAATTAGTCAAGAAATGTTTTTTACTTCTGTAGTGTCGGCTGGTACTTGTGGTGCACCAGTGACCAGATCCTTCAGCTCTGTCACACACCAAGCACACAATAAAGGATAGTCCACGCAGCTGGTAGGGGGATATGTACAGTTTTTTAAGAGGATTATACACAGTTTGTCACCATCACACAGAGGCAGGAATGGGGTTCAGGCTTAGGGGCTAAAGTTGCAAACGCATCACCAGCAGCAAAGGGATGACTGATGGCTCTCTTACCAGTGGAGGAGCGTTAGGATCAACAGTTCAGTGGTCAGGAAAACAGGTAGGGGTCCCATTTGAGGTGGAGTAGGGAGAAATCCTGCGTCTATGACCTACTCTATGCAACTGCCGGAGTTCCGTGTCCACCGTGTTTGGGGAAGATGAGGGAAGGATATCCTAGCCCAGGGGGAAATCTTTTTCATTCGCCAGGGATGGGGATTCTTGGTTCCTGGGCGCTAACAGCGTGGATGGCCTGCGGGAGAATCCAGGAAAGGTGGAAGCCCAGTGCTCCAGGGTGAGACTCACTGTCTGGAACAGAGAGGAGCTAACCCAAAGCCTAACAAGAGAGGGCCCAAACAAGTCTATTTATCAACTCTGCCTAAAGGAGGGGAGTAGCCAGTATCCAGGCAGATTCTAAGAGTTACAATGTAAGGAAACCAAAAGAGAGGGAAAACTGAGAGCATGAGTCATCCCCTAGCACCTGCTATACAAGAATGCAGCGACATTTAAAAGTATATACACATTTCTTTACAAGCATTGGCCAGCAACACACAAATATACACATATACATTTATAGTGCAACTCCATTACACTACACTTCAAGGAACACCTAAAGGTCACCAAGAGGACCAACAAGAACAGACTGAAACAAGAACAACAAAAAGCCTTATGGCTTTATCTACTGCTAAAACCCCCTACTTTGCCCATCACTCCTGTTAATGAATTAGGATTTTAAATTAGTAAAATGAATGGTGGGAGGGCCGGACACAGTTGTGTCTTTGTGTAAATTTTCCAAACACACATCACTCATGGACATCATTTTATTGTCGGTCCCTGAGGATGGTGTCTGTATAATATCACTGATGAACAAATCATAGCAGGTCTTCTCTTCCCAGCAGATGGACGTTACATTGAGAAGCCCTCTGAGCAACATTCCTTTCTCCATTCAGAGAGTGAGGAAGAAGACGATGATGATGTCACAGATGATTCTTCAGAAGAAAACTCCATTACCACAAATCATGGACATCACAGTATGGATAGAGTCAACACAGAGTCAACTGGTGAAAGGCCGTTTTCCTGTAATTTATGTGGAAAGTTCTTCACCCGGAAGGCCACACTTGATGATCACCTGATGATTCACACAGGCGAGCGTCCATTCCCTTGCCCGGAGTGCAACAAATCTTTCTCGCGGAAGTCCGTCTTGGTGATACACCTGCGCTCTCACTCCCAGGAAAAGCCGTATACTTGTCCTGAGTGTGGGAAGCTATTTTGTCACAAGTGGAACCTGGAGAGGCACCGTAGGATTCACATTGAAGAAAAACCTTTCTCATGCTCTGAGTGCGGGAAATGTTTCCCAATGAAGTCAGACCTTGTCCGGCACCTGATTGCACACTCAGACCTGAGGCCTTACCCATGCCCGGAGTGTGGGAAGTGTTTCAAACAACAATCAGACCTCCAAAAGCACCAGAAGATCCACAGAGATGGCGAACGTTTTCTGTGCACTACCTGCGGGAAAACCTTCTCACATAGGGGCAACCTTTCTAAACACCAGAACATCCACAGAAACCTCAAACCTTTTACATGCACTACCTGCGGGAAAACCTTCTCACAGAACGCCAACCTTTTAAAACATCAGAATGTCCACAGAGACATCAAACCTTTGCTGTGTACTACCTGTGGCAAAACCTTCATACGGAAGTGCTCCTTGAAAAATCACCAGAAGACTCACAAAGGAAAACTTTATTTAAATGTTTTATCCAAAGAGGGCCTCTCCTGACCAAAAACCCCATTCAGAAGCTGACCTGTAAAATGTTTGACTGGTTCATATCTGGTCCATGCAGTAGAAATAAAGTTTATTAGATATCCTGTCCTGGAGTCACCTCAGTCTCATCAGTCTGGTGTAATGGAGACAAATGTTCTACATACTAGAGGAGGGCCTGCGTTAACAGGACCTCGTCGGAAGTAGTGACACTAGGCCGAGCCCTAGTGGGGAATTTTTTGGCACGATAATTACATTCTGTAAACAATACAGATTATATTATAAAAACAATATATATTGTAACATAGTATATATAGGCTGTGAATGTTCACAATCAGAAGCCGGTATGAATTCCCTAGGGCAATGCACAGTGGCACATAGTATATAACCATCGTGCATTGTCCCCTTCCATTCTTTAATTCAAATACAGACTACAAACACCTTGTACAAGAGATGGATGGTTAACTTAATGTGGATGGGTTAGTGTGACGGACGGAGGACATGTCCCCTTTTTCTCCTACTCTCCTCTGCTAAATAAGTCCAGGGAGGGGTACATGCACGCTCTTGTGTTGTACTGCCTGAAACAGATGACACCACTAAGCGTGCCCATTGAGGTGTGCGGAGCCTGGCTGAAATTAGGGAGGCCTCTCTGATCTGTCTAATTAGCCTGTTGTTCCCCAGTATACCCCCCCCCCCCCTAATCCACCCCACCTTAACTTATACCTGTCAACCCTCCCATTTTGGCCGGGTCACGTTTTATAAGTTTGGCTTTCCTGGCCAAATTAAGATTTCCGGATTTTTTTCCAGGATTTTGAAAATGGGTGGGGGTAGTAGTGAGGGGGTGTTACTCTCCCTCCTAAATTCCCATCCCGCTTGTGCAGATCATGTGCAGGATGGATCATTTCTAGGCAGAGTCACGACCTCACCTTCCTAAGTTAGGCAGGAGCTAAATAGGAGGGCAGGGACTTTAATCTTCAGATGCCGAAAGTGACTCCAGTGATGTTGTAGCGATCGGGCCGGCGGCACTATTTCTGTGGGCCTAGCTGGGCTCTGTAGTGCTGCTACGTTCACGGTTGGCTTGATTCTCCAGGTAATCGATGCTCTCTCGCTCGGCTCACACACTTCACAATCATACCTGTCAAGTTTGAGCATTAAAAAACCGGGGGATGTACAGGAAGTGACATCAGTGATGTCTCTTCCGCTATATGGATTGTGGTTCTTCAGTGTTCCACGTAACGGAAGTGACGTCACTGACGGCGTCCGCCGGCCTTTTAGCTGATCTAGCAGGGATAGGGAGTTATGTCCCACCACACTTGAGGGGTGGGACACAGCAGATAGGGGATATGTACAAGTTTACTAGGGAATATATACAATCTTTCACCATCACCTGGAGGCAGGGATGGGGTTCAAGCTTAGGAGCTACAGATCCAAATTTGTCCTTAATGCTGCTGGGTACCTTTTGGATAGGAGGCCACCTTTCAGTGGATGCAGGACGGTCCAGGACCAAGGGATAGCCGTACGAACTGGGGTACTCGAAGATTCATTGGCCTTGCGTTGGCTTCTTCTCCTGGCCTAGGCGGAGAAGAGCTTCAGCCTATGAAGAGCCTAAACACAGCTCCAGGATACACAGAGAACAGCCTAGACGCTTCCTAGGAGTTCAATATATAACCTTGGTTTTGGGGAGTGAACTATCCCCGTAACCAAGGTAACTAAAGTACAAAGTAACAGTTTCCAGGAAGGCAAGTGGCTGAACTTTCCAACAAGTACCTCAGACAGATTTAGTATGAAGCATTTAAGGGACAGTATTAAAGTACAGCCCAGTATATGGCAACATTTTCAAGCAGTAATTACACAGATTCAAAATACAATTAGTGCCCCGTTCTTAGGTCACTACAATATCACTTCCGGTATCTGAAACTAGGAAGATTCCGACCAAAAAACGGAAGTGGCGACATGTCTGATTTCCTGGCCGGCTATGCCAGAACTGCCACTGGCTGAACTGACCAAAGAACCACATCTACATGAATAAAGTGAATCCCCTTTCCCTCAGACCTAGGTGTAAATGTGAGAATAACTAAACAAGTATGAGGTGTCCAAAGTGATGCAGGAATTGTATGTGCATGTGCCAGGATTCGTGTTGATCCTGATATATGGGTATTGTGTGTACACCGTGATGATGGGCCATGATGTATAAATGTACAGTATTGCTAAATATCGATGTCCGTGACTCTGTGATTACAGTCTATGCATTATAACTGAGTGTAACTGAATCTATACAATATAACTACATGTGCCTGTGTGTAAGTAACAAAGTTCCATGGCCCTACCCCTACAACTATTAAAGTGATAGGTACAAAGGTGACAGAAAAACAAAGGCAGAGCTCTGTTGGCCAAAGGTGCCCAATGAAGGGTCATTCATGCATTCAAATTGTCATCTCCTCGACCTGACTTTCCTATACAAGACTTCAACTGGTTTCTTCTAACATAATTCTCCCACCCAACTTTTAAGATGCCCATACATGCATAGATTTGCGCTAGATCGATGGCCACTTTGAGCACCATGTGTGTTCATGGCCATCTTTCTATCACATATCTAATGCAGCCACCCCAGAGTTATTGGACATGACAGTAAATCACGGTCGATCACCATTGCTTTGGCAGGGGACCGTGAAAGCATCTGCTGAGCTTAATGACGCAGCAGAGTTGCACCCTGAGCTCCTTTGCCATTGAGCTAAGCTAACTAGCTCATCTATTTCACGGGCATCGACCCTTGTATGGCAGCCTTAAGTTTTCTCTGCACTGTGTTTCTGGGTCTGTTCACCTGCTGGGCCAGTCATGGGACATCCCGCCAACCACATACATGGGACATCCCGTCAACCACATTTACAGAGATATCACTAATGCTAGCCATACACATGCCGATAAGCGGCCGATTTTTAACCTCGGTCGGGTTAAAAATCTGCGTCTTCATTGCAGCTTATGGCCAGCACACAAAGGGTGCTGGCCGACTGAAGGGGCCCCATAATGCACCGGGGTGCAAACGTGATGACATCATCACGTTAGCATCCCGGAACATATCGGGACAGGTCTGCCTGCACACCATCAGGGTGTGTATGGCAGGCATAAGAGACGGCCAATACAAAAAGTGATGGGTCTGAGGGATAAAACTGACCAGGGGAGGCTGCAGGAAAGAAAGGAATGACGGACATGAGTGGAATCTCTAAATACATGAAGGTGTGAGTGCAAAAATTCAATCAACTGCCAATTATATTTATTGTTTGTCGTTGTCGAACATCGTTCGTTCACTTATCGAATGTAACATTAGATTTTTTTGTTCGTTCATCACCGATATCGAGTGAAAATACATTTGAAATTACAACGACAGATAAAAATGTACCACCATGTTCGATGACCTTTCGAATTATTTTTTATTCAAGGTCAAACAAAATGTATCCATCGAACAAATTGGCCATTCTAGATTTTTGTTCAATCAACCAAAAAATCGTTTGTTCTTTGTTAATCAAATGAAAAAATCTACACGTGTAAACCCACCTTTACCAAACATCTGAGGAGAGTCTGACTGTTACATTGTAACACTGAGCATAGCTCCCCTTCCCCTAAACTACACTACCCACAATGCCTTGCTCCTCCTCTCTCACCCCTCCCCCAAAGTCAGTGTGTCATCAAACAATGCCGGAATCATGGAGGGAGAGGTATGTACTGAGGTCTGTGTGTACAGTCTCCGTCCTGTTTGGTGAAGCCCCCCATGATGAGGAAAACCAGAGATGGTCTATGGCAGGGGTGGGCAAACTTTTTGGCTTCTGGGCCACAATGGGTTCACAATTGGCACAGAGGAGCCAATGAAATGAGTCAAGTTCCCTATGGTTCCTTCACATGGAAAACCTGGCATTTTCTCCAAATCCCAATCTTCTTTCTGAATCCTCTGAATGCGCTTTCACTTTGCATCTTCTGTTTCCCGTCTGAGCATCCAACAGTAATCAGCTGGCTCGTTGACATCCCATTTTTTTCTTGGTATCGTTGCTCAATATCACGAACATCCTGGTGAAATTTTTCCCCCTGCTCTTCACTATGGTCTCTTACGTTTTTTGGTGAAACTGTCAATATGGGAGTGTAGGAAATTACGTGGGTTGTACAATGGTTGTGTAAAGGGGGTCTTTAGTATTTCCTAAAAACCTGTACGCTACATCTTTATCCTCCCTGGCGGTGTGCCCATATCGTGCCGAATCAAGTGTTCCCTGCCCTCCCCTCTACACATGACCGATGTCATCGATGACGCTGGTGATGTTGGGTGGGAAACTGATGCCCCTCCATTACGGTCTATAGTGGAAACAAACTCTGCACAAGGATTGGGAACACCACCAGGGAGGTTAGAAGAGCCACACTTTTTTTTTTGTCAAGAGGGGATCAGATAACAGTTTTCGTATGCTGGGGTATAGTAAAAATTCCCTCACTTTTGGGAACTTGGAACACAGATATCAGTAGGCAGTGATTTGATCAACTGCTTTGTAAGCCATAATTGTATATAAAGAGATGGTAGTTTTCCGGTGGAACCAAATTTGTATTTATTACATATTTTTTCGCCTGGGGTTAAGGCACCTCAAAATGTCCGGTCAGTTTTGGTCCAATAGAAGTTTGAGGCTCGACTGTCCGCACGGTTGGTGCTAAGGGGGCCCAGGCTCGCCCAGTCACACCGTCATGACCCTCAACAGGGTCTTCCCCATCCACACTTAATAAGAGACAGAGGAGTGCCCCGCATTTTGCATGCCTGTCCCTGTCCACCCGCTCTTGGCACTGTAGCGCCGACCCTAATTGGAAGCATAGGAAGCAGGGATATTTTGTGTAAACTGCCCACTGGCCAATCAGCATGGTAAGTACTTTGAAGTTTCCATGAACCATCCAACGATGTTCTTGTTAGTTGATTTCCTCAAAAATGATAGATGACAGATAGACAATGACAGATAGAAATCATTATAGTTTTTTCCCCAATGCACCGAGTGTCCTTAAGGAAGCGATGCAAATGTGTCTATGAATAGCTTCTTCTCTTGGTGCCCGTACCAGAATGAAGTTCCAGGTGTCAGCAGATTTTTATTTCTCAGTCTTGATCTTAGCACAGCTTGAGTTGAGGGCTTTTTAATTCCTTTTATCCTTTCTCACTATAACTTTTATGGTTGTTCCCGAGGCGGTTTCTAGCATTTGAGGGGCCCTGCGGCCCTTTGTTGACCGGGAAGGGGGGGGG
>CM070037.1:5230784-5242955 GCA_036250615.1 Ptychadena robeensis | reverse complement strand
AGGAGATCTGCAAGATTGTACAACCATCAAACAAGAAATAAAAGTTGAAGAGATGGAGGATCAGCCGCCCCTCACATCACCGGGTAAGAGGAGACTTCATTGCCCCCCTAGACCAGGGGTCCTCATTGACCAGTTCACTGTCACTGAGATTTTTCCAGGGCCGGACTATAGTTACTGAAAAACTAAAGAAAAAAAATGAATGACAGTGAGCGGTGCTGAAGGTCAGTACTCTCAGTCCCTTATGTAACAAGTCACTTGAGTAATAATACCTCCCTGGTGGTGTGCCCGAAAGGGGTTGCAAAAGCCTGTACGCCCAAAACGGGCTTAAATCAGAGTCCCCACAATGTATTGCTATGTGTACTGATAATCGGCAATGAATGGGAGCAGACACAACCGCTTTTGCTTTGTTTTTGGCAGATATAGATATACAGATATTGTATTGGTCACCCCCCCCCCCCCAATACATTTCACTCACACAACCCCCTGTAATACACTTATTAATCATCCAAATATCAACAGCCACCCCCTCAGCAGCCAAAATACCTTTCACACATGACCCCCTTATAATCATCCTTCCCCTTCTGCCTTACACTCTGATCACACAGATATGACCCTCGTATACCCCCCGCTTCTGCCTTACATTCTGATTACACAGATAAGACCCCCTAATACCCCCGCTTCTGCCTTACGCAGGGTACAGACCTGCAGATATGGGCCGGATCGATGGCCACTTCGTGCGCCCTCACGGACATCTATCTTGCCCATATAATTTGCATTTGCGACAAATCAATCCCGCTCGAAAACAGCCATATCAGACATGACCGTAAATACGGCTGATGTCCAATGCTTTGCATAGAGACCCCTGGTCTCCAGGCAAAGCTGCTGCCAAGCTGGGGAGAGCAGAGCTGTCTCTCCTCAGCACAGCCGAGATCTGACAGCAGCATGATGACGTCATTACGCTGCTGCAGGGTACATGTGACAAACATAGAGCCATCTGTACCGTGCCTTACACTGGGAACTCACAGATATGACCCCCCCCTTCTGCCCTTTCACAACCTAGTCACATCCACTGCCCCCATTGATCGCGTCTTACATCAGCTAAGGCAGCTTCTACTCTGGCTTCTGTCTGCTCTTTGACAGAAGCTATGGATTGAGGTGCTGAGCACCCATGGGGGGAGAGCAGGATCCGGCCTGTGGGCTGTACTGACTAAGGATCCCCTGCCCTAGACCCCCCCCCCCCCATCATCTGATAAACACATAGACACAATGTATTCAGTCAGTGTGTGTGTTTCCTACAGATGGATCCAGTAACAGGAACCCACCACAGAGATGTCCCCGTCCTCTGGATTCCCAGGATTCTACACAGGAGGGCCACACCATACCTCACCATGATCAGGTAGGTAGAAGTTAAGGTTCTATAAACATGGAGCTGGTGCTGTAGGTTACACTTTACCGGATCAAACATATATTTTTTTTTTTTTAAGAGTGAACTTCTTCCTGGTATCAAAGTAGAAGATGTAAAGAATGAGGAAGATCCAATGGTCTATCAACCATGTACGGCAGAGGAGATCCCTTTAGAGATTAGCACAGGTGAGGTACACAGAAGACTCTAATCATCTTATTCTAACTTCCATGAGGACCAGAAAAACCAGCCTGGAATCCAGTGCTTCTACTCCATACTTTTCCCATCACCCTGAAATAGACTCCTGTTAATTCATTTTGAGTTTAAATTATTAACACTAATGGTGGGAGGGCCGGACACAGTTGTGTCTTTGTGTACATTTTCCAATCACACACATATCACACATGGACATCACTTTATTGTCGGTCCCTGAGGATGGTGTCTGTATAATATCGCTGATGAACAAATCATAGCAGGTCTTCTCTTCCCAGCAGATGGACGTTACATTGAGAAGCCCTCTGAGCAACGTTCCTTTCTCCATTCAGAGAGTGAGGAAGAAGACGATGTCACAGATGAATCTTCAGAAGAAAACTCCATTCCCACAAATCATGGACATCACAGTATGGATAGAGTCAGCACTGGTGAAAGGACATTTTCCTGTAAGTTCTGTGGAAAGTTCTTCACCCAAAAGGCCACACTTACTGAACACCTAATGATTCACACAGGGGAGCGTCCATTCCCTTGCCCGGAGTGCAACAAATCTTTCTCGCGGAAGTCCGTCTTGGTGATACACCTGCGCACTCACTCCCAGGAAAAGCTGTATCGTTGTCCTGAATGTGGGAAGGGTTTTGGTCACAAGTGGACCCTGGAGAGGCACCTTAAGATTCACACTGAAGAAAAACCTTTCTCATGCTCTGAGTGCGGGAAATGTTTCCCAATGAAGTCAGACCTTGCCCGCCACATGAATGCACACTCCGACCTGAAGCGTTACTCATGCCCGGAGTGTGGGAAGGGTTTCAAATTTCGATCAAACCTCCAAAAGCATCGCCTCCACATCCATAGAAACCTCAAGCGTTATACGTGCACTACCTGTGGGAAACTCTTTGGAGAGAAGGGTCAGCTTGCTAGACATCAGAATGTCCACAGAGACGTCAAACCTTTACTGTGCACTTCCTGTGGCAAAACCTTCGTACGGAAGGCCTCCTTGAAAAATCACCAGAAGATTCCCTCTTGCTGAACAGAAAACTTTATTTGTAAGATGTTTTATCCCAAGAGGACTTCTCCTGACCAAGAACACAATTCAGAAACTGACCTGTAAAATGCTGTCCACCTTACATTTAATCAGTTTTTGGATGCTGGGAAAAAAAAGTGTAATTGTGGGCAGAATCCTTCTTCACTGGCCAACAACTTATTTATAACACATGAAACAGAGCAGCCTCAAACACTGAGAGAATGACCTGCCGGGTGATGGTTTATATACAGCTATACACTAGGGCAGGTATCACAGGCTCCATAAAAGCCAGATGACATAGCTGGTGGTCATGTGAATCTGGGATATCAGGAACACCTATAGCACCATGGACGTCCAATTACTTATTGGTCAGACTTCCTAGCAGTACATGTGATGAGGGATCATTGTTACGTATCACTATATATGGAATACAGAGATGTGGGGGTTTGCTGGTTCATGCCTGGTCCCTGTAGAAATAAAGTATATTAGATATCCTGTCCTGGAGTGTTGTCTCATCAGTCTGGTGTAATGGTGGTTATATCGGACATCAGGAGGGTCTAAGTTTAGTGACCAGTAAATGGCACTCTTTGTACATTTATATGCATTATTATAAATGCTGTATATTTTTGGGTTTTCCCTAGCTTGGGGTAGTGATAGGGTCTATTCAATAGTTATGTATATGTTTTATGTATCTGTATATACTTCACCCTGTGCATTATTCCTATGTATTTACTGTATATATGTGTTTGGTGTGTACCCCTTTAAATGTTTTGCACCTGGTGACTACAAGTTGCTGAGAAAGTGTCAATTCTATTCTGCCCAACTACCTTGGCCTTAAGCCAACCCCTCTGGGAATCTATAAATGTTACCTCCTTAGAACTTTCTGGGCTTTTCTGATGCTGACCGAAAGATATTGCAGATTCCACAGACCTGTCCCCAGACACAGGATTCCTGGGTGAGATTCTCTGCTGATTTAGCGTGTCTTCATGTCAAGAGCTGCCTTTTCAATTAGAGTCTTCAGCCTCTGCAAGGTACCCAGCAGTCGTAGGCACAAGTGTTTGGAACTGTAGCTCCCAAGATTGATCAGACCTGTCAAGCCTTCCGTTTTGGCCGGGAAAGTCACGTTTTTATGTGGCTTTCCCGGCCAAATCCCGGTTTCAAGAAATCCCGGATTTTTTAAATCGAGCTGATCTAGCAGGGAGGGGCGTAACTCTCCCTGCTAATATCCCACCTCGCACATTATCATTACAAGCACGGTGGGACATAAGCAGGGAGAGTAATGCCCTCTCCCTGCTAGATCAGCTAAAAGGCAGATGGACACGGGAAGTGACGTCAATGACGTCACTTCCTGTACATGGAGCGCGGAAGAACCACGTACCATATACCGGAAATGACGTCACTTCCTGTACGTGACTTCCTGTACATGGCACCCCACGACACTACACATGGCGTCACGAACAGGATGTTTGCCACTGTCCTGCAGCCACACCATACGTTCCAAGAAAGGCTTCCAGCCCTGTTACCGGCTGCACGTATTGCTGATTGGCCCCCAGCGACTTGTCATTCCGAAGTGCCTGTAAGGAGTTGGCCTGCAACGGACATTAGAAGGGTGTCCCTGCTGGGCATGCACCCCTTCTGGTCTGAGGCCCTCTGTGTCACTTAGGACCCCAATGCCTACCTGGCAATAGGGAGATGGGACAAGAAGAATCTTTTTCCAACATATCTACAAAGACTGGGTGGTCATGAGGCGACCACCAGACCCGCATTCGAACTTTATGGTTAACCACTGGCTTCATTATGTAGGAGAGCATCGGGTTGTCCCTGACCCCAACTACTACACCTGAACTGGGTCAAGTGGCTCCCTTCCCCATCACTCTACATAATTTGGACTCCCGCATCTTTATTTTGTTCCTGTTTTTTTGTTGTTGTGGTCAGACCCCCTTTTTTGGGTTGACCAGGTTTTGCCATTTAAGGTGTTTCTTTCTGGATAGAGTATACGCTGATTGCTGCACTATAATTGCCCAGCGTAAGGAAAAGTAATACTTCATTGCATGTACAGATTGCATTTTTCAGTTTAGCCACTAGAGGCCACTGTCCCCTTATGGGTATGGCTATTTCATGTATATATTGTGCAGTTTAGCAATTTCCCATGCATGGGTTTAGGGGCTGTTGCCTAAAGGTAGGAATACACATATAGATTGTTGCACAATCGACGATAGATTTGATCAGGATGTTCGATATTTTGATCAAATATGGATTGTGCTTATATCGAATGTATGCATCGTTAGACCGCATGAAATTTCGTTCAACTGTTCTCAAATGAAATTTGATTTAATTCGATATTTGAACAAGAAATCGCTTCATTCAAATCTATTAGATCAAACAAAAATTATCGAATGAAACCATGGTACGTTCAATTTACATTTGTTGTTTACAAGATAGATGAAAATTTACCAACATGTCCGATCAGCTTTCAATAGATTTTTTGTTTGATATCGTTCACTTGTTGTTCAATGTTGGTCGAACGAAACCTTTGTTCGGTTTTCGTTCCAACAATTAAAAATCGATCTTTTTAAATCTATTGAACGAAAAAATCGACCCATGTACTCCCACCTTTAAGCAATTTTCTTGCTCTATGTAAATGAAACCTTTTCCCCTTGCGGGTCACACCCACCTCAAAACCTGGGGTTTGTTGTTCCATGAAAGGTATGCTATTTAGTTTTTTTTTCTAGTAAGATGTACACACAGTCTCGGTCTCAGCCCAGGTGTGTGAAGGTATAGAAACCCTCAGCCTACGGCAGCCCCTCAGTTATTGACGGTAATGTGTGTCAGGGGTTTTGCTCCTTAGCAGGTACAAATGATAGGACCATCCACAGTCACCTATCTTTAGGAATACTAGGCAATATCTTACCACAGGTCTCCAGAGGGTAGGGTACGACAGGGAATAGGAACTTCGGAGCTATTGCTCCAAGTCAGTTTATGTCTTATAGATCTTTATTAACAATATATATTTTTAGTGCTCATGTTTTGAAATGTTTTGCCTAGGTAAATGTGCATGCATACTGTATTACTTTGCATTACTTTTAAATGTGTGCCTTACTTTTTTTTTGTTGTGATAGAAATTTCTACACAGGTACCTACACACACATAGTGGCCCTGTGTCCTTGGCAGGTTTGCCTACTACACTGCCACAATAGGACATGCTCCCACTTAGCTCAGGCGTCCACGTAGCATGTATCGGGCCTTTTTTGCCCCATGGGAGATTACGTCTCTTCATTTATGCTCATCTGTTGATGGAATCCAGATGAAGCCATTTTGTGCCTAAGCTCACTTGTAGATGGTATCCAGGTGAAGCTTTCTTTTTAGTCATGCTTGTCCATAGGCAGCGTTGTCCCTGGGCTGCAGATGTAACATACCTTCCCCAATACTTTAACAGGTTTATGGCCCAATTTAAGGTGGCCGTGTTAGAATTGAGGCCGATATTGCAGCAGATTGGGCGTCGAACGTTCTATAGCTAGGTACACACGCATAAATATGGGCCAGATCAATGGCTGCTTCGAGCACCGCACATACTCGCAGCCATCAGGGATATTGGACATGACTGTAAATCACGGTCAATGTCCATTGTTTTGTATGGGGACCGCTGGGTCTCCATGCAAAGCATCGTCAAAGCTGAAGACACAGCACTGTTGCGCCTCCAGCTGCTTTGATGTCGGGTAAAAGCACGATGACTTCCAGGAACTTCAAACAGCTCAAATATTGAGCTGTGTGTTCCCAGCCTAAGAGACGGCCAATACAAATGGTGACGGGTCTGAGGGATAAAACTGACCAGGGGAGGCTGCAGGAAAGAAATGAATGACGGATGTGAGTGGTATCTCTATATACATGAAGAGCATGAGTATAAAAATTAAAAAGCGATTACTTTATTATAATATAGTCCCCAATCATTACCGTGTCTCCCTCCTTCAGCAGTGACATGGCTGTGAGATCTCCAGGACATGAACTTTCCACATGTATAGTATACAGAGTTACTAAACATCAGAGGAGTGTCTGACTGATACATTGTAACACTGATCATATCCCCTCCCCCTGAACTACACTACCCACAATGCCTTGCTCCTCCTCTCTCACCCCTCCCTCAAAGTCAGTATGTCATCAAACATGGCCAGGCTCATGGAGGGAGAGGTATGTGGTGAGAGCCGTGTGTCCAGTTTCCGTCCTGTGTGGTGAAGCCCTGCATGATGAGGACCCCCATGAGAAATGGCAGGGGTGGGCAAACTTTTTGGCTTGTGGACCCCAATGGTTTCTTAAATATGACAGAGGAGCCGGACCAAGAACAGATGGTGGTGAGACGATTTCCTTATGGCTCTTTCTCATGAAAAACCTGACATTTTCACAGAAACCTTTTTTTCTTCTCTATGACGCTCCTCCGAATGCGCTTTCACTTTCCATCTTCTGTTTCCATCAGCTGCCATGTTGACGTCCCATTTTCCTCGGATCTTTCACCCTGCTCTTCACTATGGTCTCCTAGGTTTTCGGTGAAACAGTCATCGGTCATCTTACATCCTTGAGTTTCATGGGCAGTGACCATGGGTTGTACAGTGGTTTTGTAGAGATGGATCTTTAGTGTTTCCTAAAACCATTGTACATAGTTCTCGTAAATAGTGCAAGTACATGCTTGTGTTTCCTGCCCTCTCCTCTACACATGGCCGATGTCATCAATGACACTGTGATGTGGGGCGAAAGCTGATGCCCCTCCATTACGGTCTATGGTGATAACAAACTCTGCCCCTTGGGAGACGTCCCCGTCCTCTGGATTCCCAGCATCCCACACAGGGAGGATTTACCATCCCTCACCATGATCGGGCAGAAGAATGTGTGCAGAATAGTTGTTGCAGTTTAAATCTTTTTCTAGTTCTGTGTTTTTGAGGGTTTACAACTTTATAATTTTATTAAAAACAGAAAGAAGATCTTAATGTTGATGTTAAAAAAGAGATAAAAGAGGAGAACGATGAAGGTGGTGTGATGGAGATTTCGGCAGGATACAAAGGCAATATGTCAGATGGATCCAGTAACAGGAACCCACCACAGAGATGTCCCCGTCCTCTGGATTCCCAGGATCCCACACATGGGGGTCACACCATCCCTCACCATGATCAGGTATAATAAGGATACACATGTAAGAGAGTTGTTGCAGTTTGCTCTGTGAATACTGACTTATGTTTCCTTTCCTTATTCCAGAGAGGAGATCTGCAAGATTGTACAACCATCAAACTAGAAATAAAAGAGGAAGAGATGGAGGATCAGCCGCCCCTCACATCACTGGGTAAGAGGAGACTTTATTGCCCCCCTAGACCAGGGGTCCTCAAAGTTTATAAACAACTACTTCAACTACAGAAAAAATTAAATAAGTGAGCGGTGCTGAAGGTCAGTACTCTCAGTCCCAAATGTAATAAGTTACTTGAGTAATATTACCTCCCTGGTAGTGTGCCCGAAAGGAGTTGCAAAAGCGTGTACGCCCAAAATGGGCTTAAATCAGAGTCCCCACAATGTATTGCTATGTGTTTTGATACATATGTGTATTTATCATACATCTACTACGCAGGAGACCGCACGGTACAGAAGGCTTCCTATGGATCAATTCACACACACATAATCCCCCCCGTAATACACATAACATATGCATCTTCCGTCCCGCAATGCCCCACACAGGCAAATAACATTTCACACGCCCCAGTAAGAGCACTGTGTTTGAAAACGTGGCAAAGAACGCGGTTGCATCTGCAGTGCGCCCCCATTTAATGTCAATGGAAGTGCTGTGTTTTTTCTTACAGATGGATCCAACAGGAACAGGAACCCACCAGGGAGATGTCCCCGTCCTCTGGATTCCCAGGTTTCTACACAAGAAGGTCACACCACCCCTCACCATGATCTGGTAGGCATAACTTAAGGTTGTATAAACATGGAGCTGGTGTGTGCTGTAGGTAACACTTTACCGGATCAAATTACATTTCTTTTTTAGAGTGAAATTCTTCCTGGTATCAAAGTAGAAGATGTAAAGAACGAGGAAGACTGGTCCCATCCAATGGTCTATCAACCATGTAAGGCAGAGGAGATCCCTTCAGAGATCAGGAAAGGTGAGCAACCCCTTCCCTTGACCACCTTCATTAAATTCAAAGATTAATCAAGATTTTTTTTTCTTCTAACACTTCAAGAAACACATAAAGGTCACCAAGAGGACCAACAAGACCAGCCTGGAATCCAACAAGAAGCCTTATAGCTTTATCTAGTGCTGATACTCCATACTTTCCCCATCACTCCTGTTAATTACCATATTTTTCGGACTATAAGATGCACCTAGTTTTTAGAGCAGGAAAACATATTTGAAGTGTTCAAATGACTTAGGGGAAAAAATTGTGTCACTAGAGAGCACACTTCGAGAGAGCACACTTTACGGCATCTCATCTTCTCATCTTCCTCACACATGGGGAAGCTGGGGGGGGGGGGGGAATCTGCATTCATAAGAGCTTCTTATAGTCCTAAAAATACAGTAATTATGGTGGGAGGGCTGGACACAATTGTGTCCTTGTGTACATTTTACGATCACACATCACGTTAGTGTTGGTCCCTGAGGGTGGTGTCTGTATAATATCACTGATGACCTTTTAACGAAATCATTACAGGTCTTTTCTTCTCCTCTTCCCAGCAGGTGGAGATGGCATGGAGAAGTCCTCCGAGGAACGTTCCTCTCTCTATTCTGAGTGTAAGAAAGAAGACGATGATGTCACAGATGATTCTTCAGAAGAAAACTCCATTACCACAAATCATGGACATCACAGTATGGATAGACTCAGTAGAGTCCACACTGGTGAAAGGACGTTTTCCTGTGAGTTCTGTGGAAAACTTTTCAGCCGAAAGGCCACACTTGATGATCACCTGACGATTCACACAGGCGAGCGTCCATTCCCTTGCTCGGAATGCAACAAAACTTTTGCACGGAAGTGCATCTTGACAATACACCAGCGCTCTCACTCCAAGGAAAACCCGTACCCTTGTCCTGAGTGCGGGAAGCGTTTCCGTCACAAGTGCAACCTGGAGAGGCATCGTAGGCTTCACAATGAAGAAAAACTTTTCTCATGCTCTAAGTGCTTTAAGTGTTTCCCAATGAAGTCAGACCTTGTCCGCCACCTGATTGCACACTCAGACCTGAGGGCTTACTCATGCCCGGAGTGTGGGAAGTGTTTCAAATATCGATCAAACCTCCAAAAGCATCACCTCCACATCCACAGAAAACTCAAGCGTTATACGTGCACTACCTGCGGGAAACTCTTCGCAGAGAAGAGCCAGCTTTCTAAACATCAGAACGTCCACAGAGACGTCAAACCTTTACTGTGCACCATCTGTGGCAGAACCTTCATACGGAAGTGCTCCTTGAAAAATCACCAGAAGATTCACCCTCTCTGAACAGAAATTTTCATTTGTAAGATGTTTTATCCCAAGAGGACTTTTCCTGACCAAGAACACAATTCAGAAACTGACCTGTAAAATACTGTCCACCTTACATTTCAGTTTTTGGATGCTCGAAAAATGCGTCTTGCATCAACAGATGAAATGTTTGTAGGCGGAATCCTTTTTCACTGGTCAACAAACGATTTACTGCACATGACACAGAGCAACCTCAAACACTAAGAAAATTACCTGCCGGGTGATGGTCTATATAAAGCTATACACTAGGACAGGTATAACAGGCTCTTCAAAAGCCCAGGTGATATAGCTGGTGGTCATGTGATTCTGGGATATCAGGAACACCTATAGCACCATGGATGTCAAATTACTTATTGGTCAGACTTCCTAGCAGTACATGTGATGAGGGATCATCGTATCACTATATATGGAATACAGAGATGTGGGGGTTTGCTGGTTCATGCCTGGTCCCTGTAGAAATAAAGTTTATTAGATATTCTGTCCTGGAGTGTTGTCTCATCAGTCTGGTGTAATGGTGGTTATATCGGACATCAGGAGGGTCTAAGTTTAGTGACCAGGAAATGGCACTCTGTACATTTAAATGCATTATTATTAATGCTGTATATTTTTGGGGTTTCCCTAGATTGGGGTAGTGACAGGGTCTATTCAATAGTTATGTATATGTTTTACTATGTATATACTCTACCCTGTGCCTTATTCCTATTTGTTTACTGTATATATGAATGTTTGGTGCGTATCACTTTAAGGGTTTTGCACCTTGTGCCTATAAGTTGCTTAGGACTTGTCCAGACAGCTGTCTGCCTTTTTCCCGCTCTCACTTGCTATAATTAAGTGTATCAATTCTATTCTGTCTAACTACTGGCCTTAACCCAACCCCTCTGGGAGTCTCTAAATGTTACCTCTTTCTGGGCTTTTCTGATGCTGACCTGATACACTGCAGACTCCACAGACCTGTCCCCAGACACAGGATTCCTTGGCTGAGATTCTTGTCAAGAGCTGCTAACACTCCTTCCCTTGAGAGCCTTCAGCGTCTGCAAGGTATGCAGCAATCATAGGCACAAGTGTTTGCAGCTTGTAGCTCCCAAGATTGATGCCCCAACACTACCATTTGGGCGATGGTGTGAAGATGCATATTGCCTGTTAGTAAACTTGTAAATATCTACTACTTTGTCGTCTGGGCCTTCCATTTATTGGTGTGTAAGCTTCGTGTCAGTGTGCTGAGCATTCTTCTAAAGAATCTGGTTGTGTGAGTAGATGCATTACATGGCACCCCACAACACTACACATGGCGTCACGAACAGGATGTTTGCCACTGTGCAGCGCCTGTGAGGAGTTGGCCTACGATGGACATTAGTAGGGCATCCCTGCTGAGCACGCACCCCTTGTGAACTGATAAGCCTGCCTGCCCGGAGCCCCACTACTCCCCGCTGGACCTATAGGTGGTATATAGGTGAAGCTTCCTCTTTAGTCATGCTTACCTATAGGCAGCATTGTCCCTAGGCTGCAGATGTAACATTCCTGCCCTGAGAAGGCGTTGTGGCCCATGCAGATTAACCATAGAGGTCTGCATGCTCCCCATAGTCCCACTTCGTTCCTAGGCTTGCGGTAGACACCACCACCACCTAGAAGACTTTAACAGGTTTATGGTGGCCGCGTTAGATTTGTGGCAGATCAATCATCGTGGGCGTCTAATGTTCTATGGCTACTTTAAGAGATGGCCACTACAAATGGTGATGGGTCTGAGGGATAAAACTGACCAGGGGAGGCTGCAGGAAAGAAAGGAATGACGGATATGAGTGGAATCTCTATGTACATGAAGGGTGTGAGTGCGATAATTTAAAAACAATTATTTTAGTATTATAATCAGGGCTGTGGAGTCGGAGTCGGAGACATTTTTGGGTCCCTGGAGTCGGAGTCGGCAAAAGATGGACCAACTCCGACTCCGACTCCTACTAAATTTAAATGGGAATTAAATGTTTTTTTTATTAAATTAACAATTAACAAACAGTCATAATGAACATAATGACTTCTCTGCTATAAGAATAAATACATG
>CM070037.1:5198469-5209832 GCA_036250615.1 Ptychadena robeensis | reverse complement strand
GAATCAATTTGGTGAGTGATCAATTGGCCATGGAATCCGACACGTGTATGGCTAGCTTAAAAGGTTAGCCATAACTGATATATCACTAACCCCTTAAGCTAGGCATACACAGCAAATTGTTTTCAAAGATTTGAACACAATCAAGCGACGTACGCATTCACAGTGCTCGAATCTATAAAAAAAATTGAGCCGTGTATGAACTTCTTCGAGCTGGATTAATCGGTCCTGCTTGAAAATGTTCAGTCGGACAGGGAACAGACATGTCCTTAAATCCTGGACATGTAAACACTAAACACTACTTTGGATGGGGACACTCTTCAGCCAGGAATTTACCAAAAGGTCGGATCACCATGCGATCTGACTTGTGGTGCGTTCCTGGTTTGGATCTGTTCCCGATTTGCGGCCGAGCGACTTCCGGGAACGTGCGTGGTGATCAATCGGCCAAAAAATCGGGTGGGAATCACAATTTTAAGAGACGGCCAATACAAATAGTGATGGGTCTCAGGGATAAAACTGGATCAGGGGAGGCTGCAGGAAAGAAAGGAATGACAGACATGAGTGTCATCTCTATATACATGAAGGGTGTGGGCACAAAAAACTATTTAATTAATCTCATAATGTCCCCAATAATCAATGTGTCCCCCTCCTCCAGCAGTGACATGGCTGTAAGATCTCCGGGACATGTACTTTCCAGATGTATAATGTACAGACTTATTAAACACCAGAGGAGAGTCTGACTGATACATTGTAACACTGAGCCCCTCCCCCTAAACTACACTACCCATAATGCCTTGCTCCTCCTCTCTCACCCCTCCCTCAAAGTCAGTGTGTCATCAAACAAAGCCAGGATCATGGAGGGAGAGGTATGTTTTGAGAGCCAGTCTCCATCCAGTGTGTTGTGTGGTGAAGCCCCCCACAATGAGGAACACCAAAAATAGTCTATGGCAGGGGTGGGCAAACTTTTTGACTTGTGGGCCACAGTGGGTTTTTAAATATGAAGGAGGGACCAGACCAATAGCCGAATAAATGGATGGATTCATTAAATGTGAAGGATTCCTTAGGCGTCATTCACACACAAAAAAAACATTTTCACCATATGACAAATTGAAATCAGCCTGCGAAGGTGACATGGCCATTTGGATTAGATAGGGGCAGCTGTCAGTAATTGACAATCACCACTAGAGCGTCACGCTCGGTGTGCAACTGCTGCACATAGTGGCCGTGCTGTGGTTTCATGGGGGCTGTCATCTACCCTAAAACTGAAATGGGCCATCTGAAATGAGACCATGTCTGGTCTGTGGTGACATTAGACATGTTATCCAGGGACATATCACTGCAAAGGGGTATATCTGAGGAAGCCAGTTGGGGGTACAACAGTGATGCTTCCCATCACCCCCCATTACCCGATATGATTGCAGACCACTGAGTAATTGGCACTTTAAAAAAACATATATACTGTGACAGATGATTGTGTCCCTTGAGGGAAACGTTCCAAGGACCAATCCCCAGTGACATCTGGACGGTCCATGTGTTCATATTGTACGTGGATACCTGCAGGTCCTCAGGTTAGATGGGTACACATGGCTCTTCCTGGCGTGTCGGTCTATGTTGGGGGTCAGACAGAAGTAGAAGGATTCCTTCGGAGTACAGGAGTGTTCTTATATATAATGTCCCATGTTTATATTCCCAGGAGGCCGTGGGGCACAAGACTCCCACCACTGCAACCAACACCGCAGTCCTCAAGATGAACAACAACCGGAGTCATGTGACAGAAAAGATATTCAACCTCACCCTGGAGATCATCTACCTGCTTAGCGGAGAGGTGAGGAGGGTTCTGGGGGGGTCACATGACATCTCTTGCCTTGCTGGACATATTTTTTGGATGTTCCTCTGATAATTTGTATGTTACCTTCTGTCTTGGCTCGTAGGATTGCATGATTATGAAAAAGTCCGGTGAATGTGTTACACGAGTACAATATTTGTCAGGAGAGCAAAATTCAAACCAGAACTCCACCATGGCTCACATAGCCGACAAGACTACAGACCAGAAGATCCTGGAGGTCACCCAGAAGATCATCAACCTGCTGACAGGAGAGGTGAGCCGGGAATTGTGGGATATTATCCAGTAACAGATGCGGGATGTGTCTGGATGGTGACTGTATCATTGTGTGTGTCAGGTTCCTATAAGGTGTCAGGATGTCTCTGTCTATTTCTCCATGGAGGAGTGGGAGTATTTAGAAGGACACAAGGATCTCTACAAGGACATTGTCACGATGAAGGATCAGCCGCCCCTCACATCACCGGGTAAGAGGAGACTTTATTGTAAAGGAGACAGCAGTATGTCTTCTGATAAACACATAGACACAATGTATTCAGTCAGTGTGTGTGTTTTCTACAGATGGATCCAGTAACAGGAACCCACCAGAGAGATGTCCCCGTCCTCTGGATTCCCAGGAGTCCATACAAGAAGGTCACACCACCCCTCACCATCATCAAGTAGGTAGAAAGTTCTTTAAACTTGGAGCTGGTGTGTGCTGTTTGTCATAATTTACCGACTCAAATGTAAAAAAATTTTTTATCTCAGAGTGAGCTTCTTCTTGGTATAAAAGTAGAAGATGTAAAGGAGGAGGAAGAAAGGACACATCCAATGGTCTATCAACCATGTAAGGCAGAGGAGATCCCTTCAGAGATCAGCAAAGGTGAGAACACACAGCACTCTAATCATCTTGTTCTGACTTCACAATAATTCCTCCCCTTCACCCGACCACCCTAATGGTATACTAGATTAGTCAAAAAATCCATCATCTCAGTACATGTCAACATCACTGGTCGTTGCTACAGATATATAAGGGATAGGGATATATAGGGATAATGCTTATATCACGTATAACACTGTGTATCATGTTTTGATTAACCCATGTAATATGTATGTACAAATGTATGTGTGATCCACTATGAATATCATCTATGTAGGAAACTGATGAGATCCTGTAACTGTTTTCAGCTTTATGTTATAACATGGATTGTATGAAATAAAATGTATTTCTAGAAACCTAACTTAAAAGTGTGTGGCCCTAAAAGTCCCCTACCATCTTTTGGAGGAAAATACACACAAGGATTCACACCTCCGTAATTCTGTTCCAAGTCATAATCCAAATATTTGTAAAATAATTAAAAATTTCTCCTATGAGTTTTGCCCAGGTGTGGGCTTCTTCAGGGAGACATGACTACAAAAATAGTGTAAAACATCAATTATCCATCACAGCAAGTTTATATATTATGTTATCGTGTATACACCATGTAGGGGGTACATGGGAGTAATTGGAGTTTGTTGCCCTCGGCTGTACCTGGTCTGCCTGGAATATTCACTGGTAATCCTGCAATAGAATCCATACCTACAGCACCTTGAAAGATGTTTTGAAATTGAAAAGATTTTTGTGAGCATAACATTTTAGACTAAAGATTAGCATATTTTCAGACTATATCCGAAGACACACTTTTTCACCCAGAAAAACAGGGAGAAAAAGTGCCTGCGTCTTACAGCCACATCATTCATCTGTACTGTACTGCTTCTACCAGCAGAGTGCTGCTGATAGAAGCAGTACATCAGAGAGACATACATGGAATCTGTCAGCCGGCAGCTTCCATGTCTGCTCACAGCTGACAAGAAGGGAGAGAAGAATGCAGAATCTCCCCCTCCCCTTCTGCCTGAAGTGTACTCTCTAGTGACACCATTTTGGTGGCTGAAATTGGGTACTGCAGGAATTCATTTTACAACTGACAAGTTTTTTCTGGTCGTCTTATGGTCTGGTGCGTCTTATAGTCCTGGTCACTGTAAACCATCCTTCCGGTGTTCAGAATGCAGTGATGGTTAGCACCCAAGTTAAAAACAGGCTGAAGTGGAGGCGCCAGTGTCAAAAAGGCACCTCTACTTCAACCTTTTTTTACGTGGGTACTAACCACCACTGCATTTCTATAGTCATGTCTCCCTGAAGAAGCCCACACCGGGCGAAACCTGCCAGAGCAATCAATCTGTATTAATTAAATTGATCGTAGTCAAGAAATGCCTTGTTTTTTTCTTTTAACAAGAGGACTAATAGGACCAACAATACGAACTTGGAATGACCAAGTGCTTATACTCCCTACTTTTCCCATCACCCTTAAGTAGACCCTTGTAAATTTTGAGTTTTAATTAGTAAAACCAATGGTGAGAGGGCCGGACACAGTTGTGTCTTTTTGTAAAGTTTCCAATCAAACACATATCACACATATACATCATGTTATTGTCGGTCCCTGAGGATGGTGTCTGTATAATATCGCTGATGACCTTTAGAACAAATCATAGCAGGTCTTTTTCTTCTCTTCCCACAGATGGAGGTGACATGGAGAAGTCCTCTGAGAAACATTCTTTCCTCTCTTCAGAGTGTAAGAAAGAAGACGATGATGTTACAGAGGATTCTTCAGAAGAAAACTTCATTACCACAAATCATGGACATCACATTATGGATAGACGACCCTCACATTCCAAGGAGTCTCTGCCTGAAATATCACACACTGTCCCCTCCGATATCCATCACTGCACTGACATGTCCCAGGATCCCTCTTTCCCCAAAGAATCTTCTCCCAGAAAATTGCCAAGAAGGAACAAAAACCTGACGCACTGTGACTCTAATAAAAGCACCAATCAGACTCAGCAGATCACCGTGATAGTGAGACCTTTCCGATGTGCAGAGTGTGGGAAGCGATTTGCCCAACAGCCAGACCTGGAGGAGCACCAGAAAATACACACCATTATACGTCGCTTTCCTTGTTCTGAATGCTGGAAAAGCTTTTCTCAGAAATCTCACCTTGATTGCCACCGCCGGACTCATACAGGGGAGCGTCCATATGCCTGCTCAGAGTGTGGGAAATGTTTTTCTGAAAAGGCAAAGCTTGTCCAGCACCAAAGAGTCCACACTGGTGAAAGACCATTTCACTGTAATTTCTGTGGAAAGCTTTTCAGTCAAAAGTCCAGCCTTAACCAGCACCTGATGATTCACACGGGCGAGCGCCCATTTGCTTGCGTGCAGTGTGACAAATCTTTCTTATCAAAGTCCCTCTTGGTGTCACACCAGCGCACTCACTCCCAGGAAAAGCCGTTCCCTTGTCCTGAGTGTGGTAAGCGTTTCCGCTTCAAGCGCAACCTGGTTGAGCACCGTGGCATTCACAGTGAAGAAAAACCTTTCTCATGCTCCGAGTGTGGGAAATGTTTCAGGATGAAATCAGACCTTGTCAGGCACCAGAGAATCCACACAGACCTGAGGCCTTATCCATGTACTGAATGTGGGAAGTGTTTCCGGATGAAGTCAGACCTTGTCAGGCACCAAAAGATCCACTCGGACCTGAGGCCTTACCCATGCCCAGAGTGTGGAAAGTGTTTCAAAAACAGATCAGACCTCACCACCCACCAGAGGATCCACAGAGATGTCAAACATTTTCCAGGCACCATCCCTCATCATGTTACGGTAGGTGGAAGTTAAGGTTTTTTTAAACTTGGAGCTGGTGTAGGCTGTATGCTACAATTCAATGGTTGTAAATTATTTTTAGAGTGAAAATCTTCTTGGTATTAAAGTACAAGATGTAAGGGAGGAGGAAGAAAGGGTCAATCCAATGGTCTATCAACCATGTAAAGCAGACAAGATCCCTTCAGAGATCAGCAAAGGTGAGCAATCCTGATGAACTCCTGTTAATTCATTTAGAGTTAAAGTTAGTAAAACTAATATTGGGAGGGCCGGACACAGTTGTGTGTTTGTGTTAATTTTTCAATCACACACATATCACACATGGACATCACTTTATTGTTGGTCCCTGAGGATAGGACCAATATCACTGATGACTAGAGATGGTTGCATTGTCCGACTAGCTGGATTTGTGAGCTGATTGTAAAGCCTCTAAAAATGATATCATAACCAAAATTGCTGGTGTTGTAATGAAGGGTTGTGGGAACATTTGAAAAAGAAAAGTTTTGCTCTAGCACATGTATTTTTTGCATAAATTAAGTTCAAAATCAAAACAAAATTTACTTGAGTGTGAACTTAATTTATGCAAAAATTAAGCAATAATTTTTTTTGTAGTATAACCCCAACCCTTCACTACATCTCCAGCAAGTTTGGTGATAATACCATGCTTTGCAATTAACTCGAAATCATCAAATTGTTTAACAGAAATTCGACCATCTCTACTGATGACATTTGGAACAAATGATAGCAAGTCTTTTCTTCTCCTCTTTCCAGCAAATGGAGGTGAAATAGAGAAGTCCTCAAAGGAAAGTTACTTACCATCTTCAGAGTGTAAAAAAGAAGATGATTCTTCAGCAGAAAACTCCATTACCACAAATCATGGACATCACAGTATGGATAGACGACCCTCACATTCCAAGGAGTCTCTGCCTGAAATATCACACACTGTCCCCTCCGATATCCATCACAGTACTGGCAAGTCCCAGGATCCCTCTGTCCCCAAAGAATCTTCTCCCAGCAAATCGTCAAGTGGGAACAAAGACCTGACGCACTGTGACAATAAAACCACCAATCAGACTCATCAGATCACCGTAGTACAGAGACCTTTCCACTGTGTAGAGTGTGGGCAACAGTTTGCCCAGCAGCCAGATCTGGAGGAGCACCAGAAGATCCACACCATTAAGCGTCGCTTTCCATGTTCAGAGTGCTGGAGAAGCTTTTCTCAGAAGTCGCAACTTGTTCGCCACCACCGGACTCACACAGGGGAGCGGCCATATACCTGCTCAGAGTGTGGGAAATGTTTTGCTCGGAAGACGCAGCTTAACCAACACCTCAGAGTCCACACTGGTGAAAGGCCATTTCCCTGTGATTTCTGTGGAAAGTTCTTTATACAGAAGTCTGCCCTTGCCCTTCATGTGAGGACTCACACGGGCGAGCGCCCCTTCCCTTGCCCAGAGTGCGATAAATCCTTCTCGCGGAAGTCCATCTTGGTGGCCCACCTGCGCTCTCACTCCCAGGAAAAGCCGTTCCATTGTTCTGAGTGTGGGAAGCATTTCCGCCACAAGTGCAACCTGGATAAACACCGTACGATTCACACAGGAGAAAAACCTTTTCCATGCTCGGAGTGTGGAAAATGTTTCCGAATGAAGTCAGAGCTTGTCTGTCATCTAAAGGTGCACTCAGACCTGAGGCCTTACCCATGCTCAGAGTGTGGGAAGTGTTTCAAACACAGGTCAGACCTCACCATCCACCAGAGGATCCACAGAGACGGCAAACCTTTTCATTGCACTACCTGCGGTAAAACCTTCACACGGAGGGCAAGCCTTCTCTACCACCAGAGGACTTACTCTCACTAAACAGAAAACTTTATTTGTAAGGTGCTTTATCCAATCAGGACTTCTCCTGACCAAGACCTCAACAAATAAGAAACTAACTGTAACCTATCTGCCTACAATTGTTTTAAATAGTTTATGTTTATATTATCCTCTGATCTGCCTAAATAGGGGAACTAATTGCTTAATTTGTGAGTCATCAACCATCAGAGTAATGTGAATATTACTTAACAAACCTTCTTATTATAATGAGATTTTTTTAAATAAAAAAACCTAAAATGCTCTGTTTCATATGATTACTCACAACAGAGTTTCCAAAGATTGTATAGGAAATGAAGAACTGAAAATGGACATTTGTTGAATTTGCAGCATTTGGAGGTCATATTTACTGAAAAACTATTTGAAAAAAAACCATCTCAACAAGTCAGGTTACATATATCATAGGACCACTTATTTGTAGCTGTTGCACAATTCTGCCCTCCATTGAACTTGATATAAACTACCTCTCACTCTCATTGATCTTCTGCTTGAGGCTTTTCCAATGGTTCTCAATAAGATTGAAGTCAGGAGAGGATGGGGCAAAACCATGAGTTTCTCTCCTTTTTATGCCGATAGCAGCCAATGATGCAGAGGTATTCCTTGCAGCATGAGTTGGTGGATTGTCCAGCATAATGATGATTTTGTTATGGAAAACACAGTTTTTCTTTTTGTACCAAGTGGTCAGTCAGAAACTCCACATTATTTTCACAGGTAATTTTAACACATTTAGGGATCCTTAGGGAGAGAGCTTGTCGGACCCTTATGATTCAGGCCTAAAACATGACTCCGCCACCTTGCAGCCTTGTTGGGACATGGTGGCTGTCCATCAACGATCCACCGCTCCATCCAGTTTTGCATTGCACTCATCAGTAAACAAGATGAAATGAGTTTTCTGTTACAAAAGTTTTATTGATTTTCAAAGTATACAATACAAAATCAAGCAAAAATCAAGCAAAGAAAAATAAAAGCACATGTGAAACGATCTTGATCAAATGAATTGTCACACGAAATACATAGTATAGAGAAAGAAAGAAGAGAGAAGGCAAGCACAGAGAGTGGGGGAAAGAAGGAGAGGAGAGAAGGACAGGGGAAAGGGGGGGGACTCTGGACCATTAGAAGCGCACAAAATTTAAGGGCAGGCCACTGGCCTTCAGGTACTCGATCCAGGGAGACCAAATTTTCAGGAAGCGTTTATGAGTGTCAGACAGAACCAAGGTAAGGTACACGTTGATCATGATTCCCACCAATCGTTGCTTCACCTCAGAAAACGACAGGGTTAGTTGCCTCCAGTTCCAAAGCAACATCGGTTTCACCCAAACACAAACATGGGATTTTCCGTGGCACAAACTAACTTATTAAAGTCTTTTAATTCAAATATATCGTATTCAAAACAAAAACTTTAAGTTCGCCTGAAAAGTTTTTGTTTTGAATACGGTATATTTGAATTAAAAGACTTTTAAAAGTTAGTTTGTGCCACGGAAAATCCCATGTTTGTGTTTGGGTGAAACCGATGTTGCTTGGGAATTTTTGTTTTTCGGGATGTTGGCACACTAACTAACACACATTTACTTTGATTTACTTCATTGGTGATCTCCCCTAACTCCTTCTATTCTTAGTTGCCTCCAGGACCTCGCAATCGCTAGCCGAGAAACACATACGATGCCAGCTTGGCGGCCGATCGGTGCAGTTGAGGCGGGCCTATTGAGCAGGGCCTCACAAGGATCTTTAAGGATGAAATGAGTTTTCATGTAGTTCTGGGCCAACTGTAGCTGTTACTGGGATCATTGGTTAAGAGGGCCGAAAAGAGGGTTTATACATAACTGTGATACGCTAGAGGATCCGGCACCTTGATGTTACCGAGACTTCAGAGGCACAGCAGCTTCAAATACCTGTTGTCTGCTTTGTAATGGCATTTTAGCAGCTGCTTTCTTAACCCATGAATTTGTCTGGCGAAATCCTTCCTGAATTTACATTTATCTGCACCAATCCATGTGAGTCACCACAAATCTTTTACCAGAATTGATGATGCCACTTAATTTCTCATGAAATATCAAAGGTCTTCATTCCTTTTCAGTTCCTTTTTCTTTCCCATATTGCTGGAAAATGGTGGTCTGCTTAATTATGTGGAACATCCTTCTTTAGACCCTCCAAGACACAATACCATCCATGAGTTTCATTGTAGAAGACACTTCAGTAGAGATAGTCAAATGTTTTTGTTTTTTTTAAGTCTGATGTTGTAAGTTAATTACAAAGGCCATTGTTTTAGATGTCATGTGACTTCAGCTACAATAAGATAGGATTCTGGGATATCAGGAACACCTATAGCACCATGGATGTTTGATGTCTTAATGGTCAGACTTCCTAGCAGAACATGTGATGAGAGATGATTGTTACGTATCACTATATATGAAATACAGATATGTGGGGTTTGGCTGGTTCCTGTCTGGTCCATGGCAGTAGAAATAAAGTTTATTAGATATCCTGTCCTGGAGTGTTGTCACCTCAGTCTCATCAGTCTAATGTAATGGTGGTAATATCAAATATCAGGATGGTCTATGTACTCGCTGTAAAAGAACAAGCCAGATCTCTGTTAGCCAATGATGCGCAAGGAGAAGACATTCATCCATTTGGATTGTCATTTCCTCGACCTCTAACCGACTTTCCTATACAAGGCTACAACTGGTAATTACATAATAACTATTGAAAAATATCTATTACCCACTCAGTTACTGATTACATATAAAGTATTGAGCCATCATCCCTAATACAAAATTAACATAAAGCACAATGCAATATGAGGAAATTACTCCAATCTAGCGCAACAGTCCTATTCTGATACTCCTGACGAAGTGGCTCAACCCACGAAACGCGTCGAGCAAAACAATAGGATCTCCACTGTATAAGTTTCTCGTGGTTGATGTTACCTTGTTCCGTGAATGCTTTGTTCCGCACTAAATAAACTTGGGGAGATGGTATCCCCTTGTTAATACTCATTTGTCTATTTAAATTGTTTGTTAATCTTGACGCCTTATGTTTTCACCACAGAGGTGGAGCCAGACATAGTCCCGCTTTAGTTGCCTATGACTCGTTCTTCACGAGTAGATGGGCAATGGGTGCATTGTGCTTTATGTTAATTACATAATAACTATGTTCTAACATAAAATTAGTTAATCTATTTATTATTATTTTTTTTCTTGTCTTTTTCTAAACGCCTGATAACCACTATCACTTTTTATCACTCTGTTCACATATATATAACTACTCACACCACTGCACATGTTCACGCATCATACATTTCTTCACATCACAGCACTCATTTAGGTACATTAATCACTCTTCTGACACACATACAGTTGTGTTCAAAATTATTCAACCCCCACTGTAATTGAGTGTTTTGGCCATTTTGACATTGATTTTGATCATTTCAGTCATCTTGTTTACAATGAAATCAGCGAGGCACTTCAGTCAGACAAATATAACATAACATTAATAATGAAATACCATACCATAAGACGCAAACAGTTTTAGGGCAGGAAATCCAGAAAAAAAATTTGTAATTTGTAATTTAAATTTGTATTTATTACGTTTTCACATCAATTGAGTTAATGCAATGGATTGGCAATATTCTTTTCAGCCAGCAGGGGTCACTAGCAGCAGTGACTCAGCATATGTCTTTACACTGATCACTCAGGAGGAGAAGGAGGAGGGAGGGGGGCAGAAGTTGCAGCATTTGTGCTGTCACTCTCCTCGGCTCTAAACTGTGATTGTGCCCGTGTGTCAGTGGGAAGTGCCGAGTTATTGCGGTTCCCACTGACACTGAGAGAGGGAAAGATGCCAGTCCATCTCTCCCTCTCTCTAGCTTTTCTGACAATGGCAATTTTACAGTACAGCTGAGAGAGCCGGTGTTGTGAGATATTTTCCTATTTGAAAATTGCTATTTTTACAACTGCGCATGTGCAGATAGTCCGAGTTTTGGGGTTTTCAGGGTTATCCT
>CM070037.1:5168932-5181392 GCA_036250615.1 Ptychadena robeensis | reverse complement strand
TCCTCACAGAGCCGGTGCGTGTATAACACGGATCGGCTGTATAAGTCTTATACTATAAGTATATACTATGAATACATCTCCTAATGTAATGTGTGTGTCCCAGTGTCCTTTTGCCACAATTATAATGTACTGGATTAAAATGCAAAGATATGACCTATGGGTTTTTGATCCCTCTGTGACCATCATTGGTCCCTTTTTGATCCCTCTGTGAACATCATTGGTCCCTTTTTGATCCCTCTGTGACTATCGCTTTTTGATTACTCTACGTTTAAAAACGATTAAATTCAATCGAAGTCGGGCTTTGATTGCATACTCAATGATGTGGTGTGTACTTCGATTCAATTACAATCGACATACTTTTTAATGATCGAAAACTTCGATCGAATTGATGATCGATTTGATGTCAGTTGAACCATGTATGGCTAGCTTAACGGAAAGCTTGGTTCTTCTTTTAGTACCACGGAAGAAAGTGGTCAGTAAGAAACTCCACATACTTTTCACAGGTAATTTTTATACATTTAGGGAGCCTAAAGGGGGCCGACCAGCTCTCTGCCCATGATTCTGGACCAAAATATTACTCCTTGCTGAGGTCACAGCCTTGTTGGGACATGGTGGCCATCCACCAACCATCTAATACTCCATCCTTCTGGACCATCTAGTTTTGCATTGTACTCATCAGTTAAAGAAGTTAGAAAATGTGTCTTCATGTAGGTCTGGGCCCACTGCAGCCATTTCCGCTGGTGATCAGTGGTGGGCAACTGAGGTGATATGGAGGGCCACAAGTGCAGCCCTCGGCATCACTTAAGGGCCGCACATAACATGTAGGACCGCCAAAGTTGTTGAGGAAAGCTGTGCTGATATATTGAATGCCCCATATACATCAACAAAGGTTATGTGTCTCATAGATATTATCAAAGTAGTCCAAAGTGGCATTGGCAAACAGGCACTGTCTGGGTCACTCATTAGCTTTCACATATGCCAATTAGCTGGAGGCTCAGCAAGTCCCTCTCCTCCTCTTACCGCTCTAAGAAGTTCCAGGGCAAGTACGTGACGGTGAACAGGTGAGTTCCTATGTCATATGCATTAACAGGTTTTGGGGGCCTCTAATAGAGGACCAAGGGGAGTGCCAAACAACACCCAAAGGGCCTCAGGGCCGCAGGTTAGGCACCTGGGTTGGTGATCATTAGTTAGGGAGGCCAACTTAGTTGCCCACCATTGCTCTAGAGGATCTGGCACCTTGAAGGACTCCAGAGACACCAGAAGCTTTAAATACCTGTTTGCTGCTTTGTGATGGCATTTTTGCAGCTGCTCTCATATCCGATATTCGGTAATTGTCTGGCAGAAATCATCCTCATTTTACCTTTATCTGCAGGAACCCCGTGTGTGAGTCACCACAAATCTTTTACCAGTATGAGGATCATGCTTCACTTATATCTGAGGTTTTTACTCCTTGTCCAAGACATTCGACTACTTCAAAATTTTTGGGAGCAGAAAGATCCTTTTTGTATCCCATTTTTGCGTGAAAACGGTCTGCTTAATAATGTGGAACACCCTTATTTAGGGCTAATTTACACTCAAAGAATGGCCATGTTAACTCAGCCATCTGGCGAACGTGACATTAGCCCGATAGACCTGTCATGGGGTCGTCATGCAGTCGCCCGTGATAGGTCATTTCTCCAGCTGCTGCTCGTTTCCCTGGCTGCAGCAGCTGAAGAAACGACAGTGTAAAATTAGCCTTAATAATTTTTCTTTTAATTTGGCAAACTTAAGCCCCCCATACACGTTCCGATTATTCTCCCGACCGATTTTTCGTCCGATCCTGTCACCTGATTTTCACCTAAAATTTTATGGTTGGTCGGTCGGCTGGCACGAAAAATCGGAATTAGAATTATCACCGATCCATCAGCCCGACCCTATTTATTAACAGCAGATCGACCAAAAATTTACGGACAGGTCCGAAGCGGTCCCGATCGATTTTTCGGCCGATTTTGAAAAATCGGGATCGTCGGGTACATAATTCCGAATTCGATTAATCTCCCGATCAATTAATCTCCCGATCGGTCGGGCAAAATTCGTACGAAAAATCGGAACGTGTATGGGGGGCTTAAAGCTGGCCATACACCTTCAGATTTCTCTGTCAGATTTCCTTCAGATCAGATCTACCAACAACCATGTAGTATAGTGTCCTCCCTGATAGAATACATAGTGATTGGAAGGTGTAGAAAGGTCCTCCTATTACATGGTTTTGGTAAAACAAAATCTGATCTGAAGGAAATCTGACAGAGAAATCTGAAGGTGTATGGCCAGCTTAACAGTCACAGATATCCGAGATTGATTTCACTGATCAGAAGACCCAAGACACAATACCATCCATCAGTTTCATTTAAAAATATTTCAAGACACTTCAGTAGAGACAGTCACATTTTTTTTCGAAAATTTCACTAGCCTGACTTTCCTATACAAGGCTACAACTGATTCCTTCATACTTAATTCATCAACATAATTCCTTTTAGAATGGTTATGCTATCTCTGCACTGTGATTCTGGGTCTCTTCACCTGCTGGGCCCATCATGGGACATCCCACCACCCCTGTGCTGGGTTTCTGGGTATATACATCTGCTGTGCCCATTATAAGAGGATTTCACCATCCCTGCATAGCGCACTTGTGGACGCCGATTTCAACCTGGTCCTTGCTGTGCTCCCCTCCATTTATTCAATTCAATGGCGTCCACATGTGAGTACAGTTCAGGATGGTAGAACCTCCAATATAAAGCTAAGAACAAGATGGCCTCTAAGGAGGAACATTCACCCCTGACCTAAGAATGTACTACAGAAAGAGTAGCGCATGCATGGAAGGGACTCCCACGAATATAAATATGCCTGGGACAAGTTTAAATCCATAATATCTCATAATATCCCCAATAATCAATGTGTCCCCCATCTTCCAGCTGTGAGATCTCCGGGACATGTACTTTCCAGATGTATAATGTACAGACTAACTAAACATCAGAGGAGAGACTGATACATTGTAACACTGAGCATAGCTCCCCTCCCCCTGAACTACGCTACCCACAATGCCTTGGCCCTCCTCTCCCAAAGTCAGTGTGTCATCAAACAAAGCCAGGATCATGGAGGGAGAGGTATGTTATGAGAGTCGTGTGTCATCTCCATCCAGTGTGCCTTGTGTTGTAGTGCCCCCGTAAGAAACACTAGAGATAGTCTATGGCAGGGGTGGGCAAACTTTTTGACTTGTGTGCTAAAATGGGTTCTTATATATGACAGAGGAGCCAGACCAAGAGCAGAGGGATGACCCCAGCAACCCCCCATCTGCCAAGCTGCTCTCTATAACGGACTCCCTTGGCCTGACCCAGAACATCCACACACCTTGCTGGACACACACTGGACCTGGTGTTTAACAAACTCTGCACCCTTACCCACCTTGACATTCCTGCTTACCACCATCTCCTAACCTTCAATATGAATACTTCTTATCATTTGTCCACCCCCACAGCTCCCCGACCTAGACGCTGGCACCGAAACTTCCACAACCTGGAGCACTCTGCTTTTGCAACCTCTCTATATTCAATTGCCTCCATTTCTCTGAGCTCACACACCCTCGGACCAAGCTGCCCCTCAGTAAAATCTCACCCTTTAATTAGTTCTAAATAAACTTGCCCCTGCCACCCTCAGCTCTCCCCGTCCCCCCAACCCCCGTCCCTGGCACTTGCTGCCTCCAACAAGACGCTCGCAGGGCAGAGCGCAAATGGAGAAAGTCTGGTCAGCACACTGACCTTCTCATCTACCAGCCAAACTCCATCAATTCAATGCTTCCCTTACTGCTGCCAAACAAACCTAGTTCTCACTCATGTTCTCACAAGCATCCAACCGTCACTGCCTATTCTCCACCTTTAACTCTCTCCTCAGTCCTACACCTCTGCCCAGGACCTGGTCACATATTTAAAAGATAAAACTGACACCATCAGACGTGATATTTCTGCCAACTGCACTACACCTCCTCAGCCAATCCCATCCTCCTCTCTTGCCTCATTTTCCCCTGTTAGTCTGGAGGAAGTTATCTCCTTCCACCACCTGCCCACATGGCTCTTCCTGGCATGTCGGTCTATGTTGGGGGACAGGAAAGTCACACCACCCCTCACCACGATCAGGTAGGTAGTAAGTTCTTGGAGCTTGTATGTGCTGTATTGTCACTATTCATTCAAATATAAATTTTTCAGAGTGAACTTCTTCTTGGTATCCAAGTAGAGGATGTAATGGAGGAGGAAGAAAGGACACCTCTAATGGTCTATCAACCATGTAAGGCAGAGGAGATCCCTTCAGAGATCAGCAAAGGTGAGCAAAACACAAGACTTCTGATCTTCTTAATATTCTTCTTCCCCAATCACAAGATTAGTCAAGAAATGTCTTGTTGTTTACTTGTAAAGGCCCCCCCATACACCTTACAATCTTTCCATACAATTTCTGTACAATCAACTTTTCTTCTACCAAAACCATGTAATATGAGGACCTTTCTAAACCTTCCAATCACTATGTATTATAGCAGGGAGGCCACTATACTACATAGTTGTTGGTAGATCTAATGGAAATTGTATGGAGCGATCTAAAGGTGTAGGGGGGGCTTAACACCTTAAGGAACTCCTAGAAGTCAATATGAGGACCAACAAGACAGTTTGGAATCCATTAAGAAGCTTCTGGCTTTATCTAATGCTTAAACCCCTTTCTTTCCCATCACCATGGCTTTATCGAATGCTTAAAACCCCTTCTTTCCCATCACCCTGAAGTAGACCCATGTAAATTATGAGTTTAAATGAGGAAAACTAATAGTGGGAGGGCTGGACACAGTTGTGTCTTTGTGTAAATTTTTCCAATCACCCACATATCACACATGGACATCACTTTATTGTCGGTCCCTGAGGATGGTGTCTGTATAATATCACTGATGATCTTTAGAACAAATAATAGCAGGTATTTTCTTCTTCTCTTCTCAGCAGATGGAGGTGACATGGAGAAGTTCTCTGAGGAATATTCATTTCTCTCTTCAGAATGTAAGAAAGAAGATGGTGATGTCACAGATGATTCTTCAGAAGAAAACTCCATTACCACAAATCATGGACATCACAGTATGGATAGACGACCCTCACATTCCAAGGATTCTCTGCCTGAAATGTCACACACTGTCCCCTCCGATATCCATCACAATACTGACAAGTCCCAGGATCCCTCTGTCCCCAAAGAACCTTCTCCCAACAAATTGCCAAGTAGGAACCAAGACCTGACACACTGTGACTCTGATAAAAGCACCAATCGGACTCAGCAGATCATTGTGATACCGAGACCTTTCCGCTGTCCCGAGTGTGGAAGGCGCTTTGCCCAACAGCCAGACCTAGAGAAGCACCAGAAGATCCACACCATTATACATCGCTTTCCCTGTTCTGAGTGCTCTAGAAGGTTTCCTCAGAAGTCGAACCTTGAAAGCCACCTGAGGACTCATACAGGGGAGCGACCATATACATGCTCAGAGTGTGGGAAGTGTTTTGCTGAAAAGGTGCAACTTATCCAGCACCTCAGAGTCCACACTGGTGAAAGGCCGTTTCCCTGTGAGTTCTGTGGGAAGCTCTTCAGTCGGAAGTCCAGCCTTAACCAGCACCTGATGATTCACACAGGGGAGCGCCCATTCACTTGCTCAGAGTGTGACAAATCATTCCAGTCAAAGTCCTTGTTGGCAGTACACCAGCGATCCCATTCCCAGGAAAAGCCGTATCCTTGTCCTGAGTGTGGGAAGTATTTCCGCTACAAGTCCGACCTGGAAAAGCACCGTAAGATTCACACAGGACAAAAACCTTTCTCCTGCTCTGAGTGTGGGAAGCATTTCTGCTACAAGTCCGACCTGGAAAGACACCGTAAGATTCACACAGGACAAAAACCTTTCTCCTGCTCTGAGTGTGGGAGGTGTTTTCGGTTGAAGTCAGACCTTGCCCGCCATATTAATGTGCACAAAGACCTGAGGCCTTACCCATGTTCGGATTGTGGGAAGTGTTTTCGTGTGAAATCAGTCCTTGTCCGCCACCTGAAGCTGCATACAGACCTAAGGCTTTACCCATGCCCAGAATGTGAGGAGTGGTTCAAAAACAGATCAGATCTTGCCAGCCACCAGAGGATCCATGGAGATGTCAAGGTAGGTAGAAGTTAAGGTTCTTTAAACTTCAAGCTAGCATGTACTGTATGTCACAATTTAATGGCTCAAAAATTTTTTTGCAGAGTAAATGTCTTGGTATAAAAGTAGAAGATATAAAGGAAGAGGAAGAAAGCATCTATCCAATGGTCTATCAACCATGTAAGGCAGAGGAGATCCCTTCTGAGATCAGCACAGGTGAGCAATCCTAGTGAGCTCCAGTTAATTAGTTATGAGTTCAAAGTCGCAAAACCTAGGCTGAATTTACACTGTCGGTTCTCAAGCTGCTTTCAGCTCAGGAATCGGCAGTGCACTCCCGCAGGCGCGGAAGAAACAACTCCCTGCGATCATCTGCAAAATAGTACAGGCGTTCGCAGGTCGTCTAATTAAGGACCCCATAGAAAACCAATCGGCAGACGCCAAATGTGGCGTCCGCCCTTCGGTTAAAGGGTCATTTACCTGACAGTTTAAAACAGCCATTGTAAATGGACCCTAATGGTGGGAGGGCTGTATACAGTTGTGTCTTTGTGTAAATTTTCCAATCAAATATATATCACACGTGGGCATTACGTTATTGTCAATCCCTGAGGATGGAGTCTATATAATATCACTGATGACCTTTAGAACAAATCATAGCAGTCTTTTCCTCTCTTCCCAGCAGATGGAGGTGACATGGAGAAGTCATCTGAGGAACGTTCCTTTCTCTCTTCAGAGTGTAAGAAAGAAGATTATGATGATTCTTCAGAAGAAAACCCCATCACCACAAATATGGATAGACGACCCTCACATTCCAAGGAGCCTCTGCCTGAAATATCACACACTGTCCCTTCCGATATCCATCAAAGTTCTGGCAAGTCCCAGGATCCCTCTGTCCCCAAAGAATCTTCTTCCAGCCAAGTAGGAGGGCCGTCCTTGCCGTGCACGTGAGGACTCACAAAGGCGAGCACACCTACCCTTGCTTGCAGTGCAATTGGCACACCTGCGCTCTCACTCCCAGGAAAAGCCTTTCCCTTGTCCTGAGTGTGGGAAGCATTTCCGTCACAAGACCAACCTGGAACAGCACCGTAAGATTTATAACAAAGGAACCTTTCCCATGCTTTGAGAGTGGGAAGTGTTTCATCATGAAGTTTGAGCTTGTCCGGCACCTGAAAGTCCACTCACACCTGAGGCCTTACCCATGTCAGCAGTGTGGGACCTCACAAACATTGTCTGGCACACAAAGGATGCCCACCAATCCCCTGAGGGGCCAGCTGTAGCATGATGACATCATCACACTGCAGTCTGTCCCTCAAGAATCGAGGGAGAATCCAAACCTGTATGGCTACCTTTACTCCCACTGAACTGAAAACTTTATTTGTGAGGGGTTTTTATCCAAGCAGGACTTTTTCTGACCAATAACAAAACAATTTAGAAATGAATTGTGACCTGTCTAACCTGTCACCCACTACCCAATTGTTTTTCAATCAGTTCCTGGACGCTGGTAAAAAAATTTAATGTTTTTAGGCAGCATCTTACATTTCTGGACAACCATTTATTTACACCCTGTTCCAAGGTATTGTATAAATCAAATGATATTATTCTCTGATTTTACTAAACAATAAAAGTGTGAGCCTGCATAGTTGTTGGGTCTTTAACCATTTAACACCCAGGTGCCCAACCTGTGGCCCAGGGACCGCGTGCGGCCCTTTGGGCGTTCTTTGGCGGCCCCCTCAGTCCTCCACTTGCGGCCTCTGAAACCTAATTGTTAAGGCACAGTGCATAGGAACTCACTCTACCAAATGGAAGGTTATGTGCCCTATCTAATGATATTATCAATGGCTTTGATTACATCTATAAGGCACATAACCTTTGATAATATACATGACAAAGAAATGTGCATTACCAAACTACAATGTTCCCTAATATTTGAAGTATAATATTAAACAAATTTTGTTATTTGTCTTCTAGCTCTGTTATGTGCGGCCCTTTTGTGATGCTGAGGGTGGCACTTGTGGCTCTCCATATCAACTCAGTTGCCCACCACTGATTTATCAGGATGTTTTTTCAAAATAAGAACAGAAAATTTTCTGTTCCAAATAGTAAGTTTTTGGAGAATTCTGGTTGAATGTTTTTGCAGGATGTCAGAATATCCTCCCAGAGCTGCTGATTGGATGCAAACTGCTTCCCTTGCTCATAGATTTTCTGCTTGAGGATGCTCCAAAGGTTCTCAATAGGATTGAGGTCAGGGGAGGATGGGGGCTACACCATGAGTTTCTTTACTTTTATGCAGATAGCAGCCAATGATGCAGAGACATTCCTTGCAGCTGAGATGGGGAATTGTCCAGAATGAAGATGATTTTGTTACGGAAAGCTCGTTTTTTCTTTTTGTACCGTGGAAGAAAGTGGTAAGTCAGAAACTCCACATACAGTCATAGGTCATTCTCACACATTCAGAGAGCTTAAAGGGGCCGACCAGCTCTCTCTCTCTGATTCTTGCCCAAAACATGACTCCGCCCCCTCCTTGCTCACATTGCAGCCATGTTGGGACATGGTGGCCATCCATTAACCGTTTACCACTCCATCCATTTGGACTATCTAGTGGCCCCCATACACGGGTCGGATTCCCACCGGATTCCGGCACGATCGATTCCGGGCGCGTGCACGCGAAACGATCGTGCCGGAATCGCATGCAGCCCACCTTGTCCGATCGATCAGGTCCGATCGTTCGGGGGCCCAGAATCGGATCCGACAGAGAACCAACATGTTGGTCTTTTTTGATCCGATTCTGCACACATCAGGGGGAGTTGCCATTTGTGAGGTGGACAATCGGACACGGAATCGTCCCGGAATCCGTTGGACAAGGTGGTATGCAGCGATCGGATACTCTTAATTGGCCGATTGATCGGAGCTCCGATTCCCGCTGAGATCGCTGGAATCGATCGGATCAGTGATCAATCGGCCATGGAATCCGACACGTGTATGGCTAGCTTAGGGTTGCTTGCACTCATCTGTAACCATGACCGGCAAAAAGTCTTCATATAGTTCTGGGCCCCCTGCAGCCATTCCTGTGATCATTGGTTAGGGGGTAAATAGAAGGCTTATACATAACTAATCCTGTATAGGATCCGGCACCTTGACCTTTTAGCAGCTGCTTTCTTATCCAATGCATTTTGTCTGGCAGAAACCTGATACAAGATCCAGCGCTACACAGTGTTTTACAGTGCAATACAGTGTTTTCGGTAATATATATATATATATATATATATATATATATATATATATATATATATATACACACACACTGGTGTGCTGTAACAGGGATTCATCTTTCCTGACATTCATTTGGCCACTATACATGCTGTATATATGTCACCTAAACAGGCTCTCCATATCAACTCAGTTGTCCACCACTGATTTATCAGGATGTTTTTTCAAAATAAGAACAGAAAATTATCTGTTCCAAATAGTAGTAGTTTTTGGAGAATTCTGGTTGAATGTTTTTGCAGGATGTCAGAATATCCTCCCAGAGCTGCTGATTGGATGCAAACTGCTTCCCTTGCTCATAGACCTCATCCGAGCAGGGGGTTCCTGGTTGTCTCCCATTGACTTACATTGAGCTTGGGGTCTCGGTAGAACACCCAAATATTGCGGTGCGTGCGGACCGAACACCTTAATACTTTGGTGCTCCCTCATCACTATTGTCATCAACCCCTAACTGACTTTCCTATACAAGCAGGGGCGGTTCTACGGACAGAGGGGAGACTTCCACAAAACCTCTCTTCACCTTCTGGGGCATGCAGATAGGTGGGCACGCTCTGGGAGAGACATCGGAGTTTGGACCAATTGCCTTGTGGCTGTGAGATTGCCACCTGGCATGATTACGCCCAAGCGTAAAACCGCCATTGTATACAAGGCTACACCTGGTACTTCAAACATAATCCCCCCCACCACCAAACTTTTAGAATTGTTATGCTATCTCTGCACTGCGTTTTTGGGTCTGTTCACCTGCTTTGCCTATCACAGGACATCCCACCATCCCTGTGCTGGTTTTCTGGGTCTGCACATCTGCTTCGTATATCATGTGAGGCTTCCACCATCCAGATCTGTACAGCTAATGTGAGGGGCTTCCTCCATCCCATCTCCATTGGACTTTCAAGTCTCAACTGCTGTGGCCATAATGTGGGCTCTAAAGCTAGGCACACACGGGTAGATTTGTAAAAAGATTCGAGTACAATCAATCAACGTGCGCGGTCACGGTGATTGATTGTACTCGAATCTGCTTACAATCCTTCCTGTGTGTGCTGTCCTTCGAGGGGGTTCAATAGAGCCTCCTCGAAGTACCTCGATTGAACGGGTTTCCAACATGTTGGAAAACCACATTCAATCACCAATACTCAACATGCAAAAAGAATTTTCATGTAGAGTATAGGGAAAGCCGACTCCTCACACAGAACTGACAGCCGGGCAGTCAGCAGGGGAGTCTGTGTGAAGGGGCGGAGTCAACATTCTTCACTCCAGCCGGGGAGAACGGGGAGAAGCAGGCTGGATTTCTCTTGTTTCACATGCTGAAAGCTGGACAAAACTAGCTAGCCAGAGGTCTTCATTGAACGGTAATCGATGTGCCCATGTGTGCACATTGATTTCCGTTCAATTGATCCCCAATCAATCACAGCGTGGTGATGTCACCACGCTGTGATTGATTGGGGGTCGATTGCACGGGAATTTACCCGTGTATGGCTAGCTTTACCGTTACCTTGTGCTGAGTTTTAGTGGAAGGGAGGAGGGTTCCAGAAGGGAGGAGGATGGTGACAGGTCTAATGGGTAAAACTTTACTGGGGAGGCTGCAGGAAAGAAAGGAATGATGGGGGAAGCAAACATTTTCATGGGCTACAATAGGTTCCTAAATTTCACAAAAATCACATCCTAAGGAAACACTAGGAAACTTTAGGGCTCATTCACACTATACCACTTTACCCCAATCCTAATTTTCACATGTTCCAAAGAAAACCTCATACCTGCATTTCACATGTGTCAAAGTATGTGGAGACTTAAGGCCCCCATACATGTTACAATCTTACCATACAATTTCTTTGCAATCAACTTTACTTCTACCAAAACCATGTAATATGAGGAGCTTTCTAAACCTTCCAATCACTGTGTATTCTATCAGGGAGGACCCGGCACTACATAGCAGTGATATATATACCTTCCAATCACTATGTATGCTATCAGCCAAGCCACTATACTAAATAATTGTTGGTAGCTCTAAAGCAGGGTACAGACATGCAGATATGGGTCAAATCAATGGCTGTTTTGAGCACTGTGCGCGCTCACGGCCATCTATCTGACCCATATAATCTGCCCCTATAGCTGTTTTCGAGCGAGACAAATCGATCCCGTTTAAAAACAGCCTTATCGGACATGACCGATAATACGGTGATGTCCGATGCTTTGCCTGGGTCTCCAGGCAAAGCTCAGCTGAGGAGGAGAAGCCGGGGAGAGGCAGTTCTGCCCCCCCCCCTGTACCTGTGTGTTATCTTGTGTTGCATAGTAATGCTAGGCATACACATGCCGATAAGCGGACGATTTTTAATCTGACCGACGGGCGTGCGCGCTCACGCCATCGGTCAGGTTAACAATCGGCCGCTAATCGGCATGTCCCCACATGGGGCGACAGATCCCTGTCACTCCACAGCTCGGCCGGCCAGAGAACGGACATGTCCTGTAATCTCTGGCCGGCGCGAGCCGATGGAAGCCGATGCCATAAGCTGCAATGAAGACGGCGTCTCCATCGCAGCTTATGGCCGGCACACAAAGGGTGCCCAGCCGATTGAAGGAGCCCCACAATGCAACGGGATGCATCTCGGAACACATCGGAGGAGGTCGGTCTGACCTACTCGGTGTGTGTATGCCCAGCATAACTCTAATTTATTGTACAGTGCTGCGTAATATGTTGGCGCTATATAAATAAGAGACTCCCAGCAGAGTTGCGGGATCGGGATCAGTCATCAGTGAATGAATATAAACAGACTTGGGACAAGTCATACTAAAGCACCCCCTCCCTACCCTGTGAGATCTCCGAGACATGTACTTTCCAGATTTATAATGTACAGATTTACTAAACATCAGAGGAGAGACTGACTGAGAGAGATTGACACACTGAGCATAGCTCCCCCTCCCCCTGAACTACACTACCCACAATGCCTTGCTCCTCCTCTCTCATCCCTCCCTCAAAGTCAGTGTGTCATCAAACAAAGCCAGGATCATGGAGGGAGAGGTATGTGCTGAGAG